>JAQNCA010000019.1:2322786-2333317 GCA_029783725.1 Acanthurus tractus | reverse complement strand
AAAATGAAGAGCTTTATGCACTATTGTAAAGTGTCCTGAGATAACACCTGTTATGAATTGGCGCTATACAAATAAAGTTTGATTGATTGATTGATTGATTGATGTTGAAATGTCAGTGATACATTAGAGAACGGAGACGTCTGCTGACAACTTGTTGTGTCAGTTTAACCACACACCTCCACTTTGGACAATATCCTTCCTCCAGTGTGTCGAGATCCAGCACGAACATCCCAAATCTAAAAAAACATTCCAAGGTCAAGAATCATTGAGGTAACTCCTATGATATTTTAGAGCAGTAGCCCACAGGTTCCTCATTTTTGTTGCTATCTTTGGTGATAAGCCACTTGTTTTTTTTTTGATTTTGCGATACACTTCCCAGGAGATCAGACCTGAACTTGATTCTTAGGTGAGGCTCAGGACATCTCACATGACATCACCCTGTTTCTATGCACCAATCAGACTTTGCTTTGTCAAAAATGGCATTAAAATCTTAACCTTGAAAAAGGTGGTTTTAATCTAGTTGAAGTAAGTAACATCTCCTTCCTGGCGATGTCTATGTCAATGTCTGACTATAATTGGCAGAGAGGCTGCTATCATAAGTTCTGTCATGACGATTGGAGACAAATGATGATTTAAAAGTTGATACGACCGGAATACGTTTGATTTCATTCATACTTGTCACCATTTTAGTGGTGTCCATCCATCGGAACTACAAACTGTGGTTTTTGCAATGACAATGAAAATATGACACTTAATTATGAAAAGCAACACCTTTTCAAGTTTAAAAAAGGAGCTTATCCAGTGCAATGCAAGCTTTTCTTGCTGTTTTAAATTCATCAACTCGCTCTTTAAGCTACATTTTCTTTATATTCTTTTTATTTTCTTTATTTTATATTCTCTATCCCTGTTAAAAGACTGTAGAATACATTTTAACATAGTAAAATCAGCTGTTTAACAATCTTTATTGCTGCTTTAAAGTCGATGTCTCAGTTTTGGCACGCAACTCCACATGTAATCCCTGAGAGGAGGCAGAGTGTGAGGCGAAGAAAGGGGATGATGGTTTGCTGAGCTTGTATTGACAGAAGCTGAACTATCCAAACACATTAGCTGTAAGCTGCAGATGCCGGCCGTGTTGCGACTTGAAATTCAGCGCCTCAGCTTCGCAACACAGGAATTGCAATCATTTTGTCTCTGTCTCCTCACAAGCACTGACAGGCAGACCAGAAGAGAGACAGACAGACAGACAGACAGCAATGTGTCTGCCAAATCACTTTTGAGCTCTCTTCAGAGTAAAATACCCCTGTTTAACTTAATATGGAGCTTTAACATATTATTATCTACCACCTCAGCCCGACTGTCCTATAGAGGACACCACCAGGCTATAATTTACTCAATTTTGTACCGAAATTGAAAACAGATCATAAGATTATTTGGAGTCTTGATCGCCAACTCATAAAACTTTCCATCAGCTCACTCAGATTATGTTGATGCTATATCTGAGTTGGAGTTGGACAACAACCCAATCTATTTTTAAAGCTTTCACTATCATCGTCTTATTTGATAACCAATATCACCTGTGTTTACACCACAGTACCCAAACCACAGCTGAAGATGCAGCGGTTTGAGGGTTCTTTCAATAGTCAATAAGGACCCATGATATTTATCCGTGCAGACTCATTTTTGGCCAGTAATGTTAGGTTTAAATTATTGTGTATTGTTCCAATTACACCGATGTCTCTAGGTACACGTTTAACATCGCCGATGAAATCAGATCTGAAAAGATGCAGCAAACTTACAATCACAATAAAACGCCAAGTAAATCTTGTTGTTTTTGGTCTCAATCATCTGCAGATGCTACTTTCACCGCAACAAGATAGAGCCTCAACCCTCAGAACTCATTTTAACGACCAAGGCAACAAACTTTTCATTGGTAAATAAAGGGATGTGTTCTAAATTAGGACTCGATGAGGCAAGTTGTAAAGTTTAACCCATCGCCATGCTGTTGCTCACGCATTGCTCCTTGTGCAATGACGCAGTTAAAAAACAGCAGCCGAACCGTTAAAAAATATAACTGAAATTAAACAACAACAACAAAAAAATATTTAAGTCACATGCATGCAGTGCACACACTCTGTATGGTAAACACAGCTCATACAGCACCCACACATGCAAGTAAATGTTAGTGCACACCCACATTGTGAATGTAGACATACATACAGTCCAATTTTTTTTCCCTTAATGTTTTTCTCTCTATAGGATTACTGTCAGAGTCCTCACCTGCAGGCAAACACCTGGACCTGAGATAGTACAGAGATCTGTACACAGTCAAAGAGCGAGAGTAAGACAGAAGGAGAGAGAGAGAGAGAGAGAGACTGGAGACAGATTGCAAGCCGGGAATGTTGGCCTTAAGCAAAGCACAGTGGGATACAGATACTGAAAGAGAGGAGGGGTGAAGAAAAACGAGGGAACAAAAGAAAAGCTGAGGAGCAAAGAAGAGTCAGTGAGTGAGGAAAGCAAGTTGAGGCAGACAAAGGAAGGAGATGAACAAAAGGGTGGGACAAAAGAAAGGAGTGGAGGGACAGTGATGGAGAAACTTAGCAGCTAAATGTTACAGCGGAATGCCACTTAATCACCATAATATTTTTACCATAACACCTTAGGGGTAACATTTTCAACGACTGAAGTATAAAAGATGATTATGATATTTCTAGCAGAACCTGAAGGCAGCAGTTTCATACTGGTAACAGGAGGGATATAACTACTCACATCATGGGCTATATGGAGGGGGTGGGGGGGGGTCTGCATATCAAATCTCAGTTCACAGTGTTACCATGGAATCCCAACACATACACACTGGGCCCAGATGTCCAATAATTATGATGTCATCAGCAGTATTGACAGGGTGAAAAGAATGGAGCCAGCAGCTGAGAAAAGTCAGAGTTTATGTAATGTGGTCAAAGCATGTGTGTGGAAATGGAATTATAATCTAATTAGAAATACTTTTATCTTGACGATGTTATCAATAAAAACATATTGATGACATGGTTTCACATACAATGTAGCTTTTAGTGGTAGTTCGATTAAATGCTGCATAATTTAGGTGATCAAACTAATAATTTGAGAACATTACTCATTTATTTTAAAATTTGCACTTTATTTCTCCTTGACAACTTTTAGGTGCTTAGGTTTGACCTATTATGACCCTTGAATGTCTTGCAATAAAGACCTATGAGAGAAGAAAAATCTTCCTTTTTAAACCACACACAGCTTAATGTCATAAGAAAACTACTTAGAGGTTTGCAGTCACTGTTTTGTTTTAAAAGGTATCAAACAAAATTGTCCTGAAGTTGTGTAATTTATATACATTTAAAATATTATATATATATACATATTTTATTATATATTTTACATATATTTTAATGCTGACCAGAAATGATTAAACAATGATTTATGCAAAGTGTGTGCACACATAGTCAAAATAATTCCATTTTATCCCTGTTGAGGAAAAACAACATCACTGTTTCAACTCCCTTGACTTTCAGTTCGACCCGGTCCTTGACTCTTTGGCTGTGCGCTCCAACATTCTCTCTGTCAGCAGGTTATGCTGTTGGCTCAGAGCTCTATCCTCTTTTCAAGCCAGCAGGATGTATACAGTTTGTCTGCCTGCTATTGTCCATTGTCACATGAAGACAAGCTGTGGTGAAGCTCGCCTGGACTTCCAAAGCAATCAAGGAAATACTGAGCCTCAGGCAGACACACGCAGTTAAACACACGTACTCCATAACAAAGGGGGGGGGGGGGGTAGGCAGGAGGGGGCGGTGAGCTGGGTGGGCGGGGGTCAGATCAGCTGATGCCTCTGTTGCTCTGCTCAAAGAACTGGCAACCCTTTAAAGTTCGTCACATGTGCTAAAATTAAGATTTCCAAAAGCATTAAGCTGCACCGATAACTGAATAACTGATAAGTGAATTTTATATATTTGAACTCTGTATTATAAAAAAGTCCTGGTCCAATAAATCATTTTTTAGCAATGCCTTCCATTTTTTAAAAACTCCATTATTTTACACGTGTTTCTGAATGTTGAGATGAAACCCTGCTGAACACAGTAAATCAGTCATAAGTCTTTTAAACTCCTTTGGCCTTTTCCGCTCAATAAAGACCTTGGAAGCTCTTGTCTGGAGGTCAAATGATGGGGAGTTGAAAGGGATCCAGCCTCCCAGCTGGTCTCTCCCCTCCTCCCTCCCTCCCTCCTTCCCCCTGCAGGCTGCTGATGCTGGGAGCGGCCTGCAGCCTGGGGGCATCACACAGCCCCTGTCTGCCAATTAATCACACTCCTTCCTTCCTCCCTTCCTCCCTTCCTCCTCCTCTGCCTCCTGTCCTCTCCTCTCCTCCTCTAACCACCACATGGTCCTTTGTACCGCTTGCAGTCCTATCACAACACGGAAGCTGCTGGATTTTGCACGGACTTGTGTGTAAAACCCGATAAAACAGAATACTGCGACTCGAGTTCACTCTGTGCTTAAAATCCTTTGCATATTTTAATCAGTTAATCTATTAATCGATCTTAATTAATCTTATACCTGATTTTTTAACAAAAAAAAATCAGGTATATGGACGTTACAATGAGTAACCAAAATGATGCAATTAAAAATATGCTATAAAGCCTTCATAAAAAAATTAACTTAAAATTCAATTAATAAAAAATCACTATATAGTAACGACTGAATACGATAAAGGATGTCAAGACCCTATAATGACTTTTATTGACATTATAAGGCTGTTAAGAGACTAATAAACACACCTGAGTAAACAAAGTGGACTTTAAACGTCGCATCTCTCAAGAGAGGAGCCACCGCAGGGGCTCCTTGCACATGCAAAGCAAAATATAGAAATGATGAAGATGTTGCCATGAAACAGAAGCACACGCATCCTCTCCCATCCCTCCTCTCTGGATGAATCCGCTCAGAAAGCGCTGACCACCGAACAGCCTCGTGACAACAAACCAAGCCGAGAGTAAACAAGTAGTGAGTAACTGGTGAATGAAAGTCGGCCGGTAAAACGCTTTTTTAAAAGAAGAAGCAGCTTACCTTTGTGGTTTTTCTCCTCTTCCATGTTTAAAATAAATATTCCTCTCACCAGTGACAATAGATGCAGGGCGGGTGCGCCTGTCCGAACCCCCAGCAGTGATTGACAGCTCTGTCGGCCAATTGTAGGCTGCGTCACAAGAGGCGGGACTGGTGTTTATTGCAGCCATGTGGGACACCTTGCTCTCTGAGAGAAGGGAGAGAAAGGGTCCTCTGCCTTTTCAGCAGTTACAGCAGCCTACAAGCCCACACAGTTTAGACACAACGTCTGTTTTTGTTTTTTTTTGTTTGTTTGTATAAATTTCATGATGATAGCCACAGATTTATCACCAGCAAAAACCAAGAAGAATAACTAACAGGGTTTTATATCAGGTTGGATCAAAACTCTTCTAGATTTTGTAAGGAAAAACATATTTATGTGAAATTATGTTCTTATCGACTTAGTGACGAAGATTTTGAATGTTAAGGCAGGTTCTTATGTATCACCCAAAACTGAATCCCGTTACCTTCCATTTCTCTCTTTCTCTCTGACTAAATGGAAGCACTTCAATTCAGTAGCATGTGACAGATGTAAGAAAGGCCGGTCTTAGCAGCAGAGAAATCCTGAATAATGCCTTCAGTACTAATGTGCAATAGCTTATAGGTTTCAAAAGCACCAAAATGTCAGCAGTTACCTTTTTATATTGAAATTAACAAACAGGTGCTTTAATAAACTCATCAGAAAAGCTGTTTAAAAAAAATATTATTCCCTAGTAGCTAAATCCTGATCACTTAAATGGTTTTATGGTTATGTTTAGGCAACTCAAAGCGCTCAGTTAAGGCTTAAAAAATAGTTTGGTTAAAATTGAAAAGCTGCTGAAGCACAAATCAGGATGTGCAATCTTTCACTGACAAGAACCAAAGTGGTTTTGTCTAAAACTAAATGATGCTCATTCTATATTTAAGGCAATAAAGTCAAACTTATTACTAGATTTAAACTAGATTTAATTGGATAAAACTTTCTATATTTACGATGCCATTGTTAAGGATTAGAGAACAGGATATGCCCGAGGTGATACAAATTAAGATAAGGAAGCAACCAGCTTCATCAAGAGGCCATTTTGGGAAAGTAAAAAAAGTTTTAGATAAATAGCATTCTTGGCAGTTTGACAAGTTCCTCATTTATCTTCTGATCATTTTTAAAAACCCATAAAGTGAGGCATTGTAATTTAAGCCACTGGTAATGAGGGCATATACAAATAAGAGCCGACACTTAATTTAACATTTATTACAAGATGGACATCAGATATTTCTTTGTAAATTTCGCAACAAAGCCGAACAAATCAGACAAAGATTCAGCCATTACAAACCATCATCTTTAAACCTTGAATCAGACGCTATGTGATTTGTCTCGATTAATGATAATGAATGATGAATACTGGAAGTTACAAAAATGAGTATGCAAACCGGTTATGAAAGACAAGACATTCATTCTTCTGATGAAAAATGTCCTCATTTTCAGCATGCACTCTGTCTCAGTGAAGGCTTTTACCCAGAATGCAAGAACTTCACACTGTCCTTGGCAGCGGTGGAGAAAACACAAAAAGCAAACAATGGGGATAAATATTATTTCTCCATGTGAGTCTCACACCACAGGCTGTGAAAAATGTATGAAATTCTTCCGTTTTGTTTTCCCTGGGTCTGTTTTTGCAGAGATAAAAGCTCTCTCTGCTTGTGTAATCTACTCTGGGTGGTTTTTCCCTTCATGCTCAACACAGTTTTTAATTGCTTCTCTATTTGCACTTGTTGGATGAGTGTCCACATCTTTCTTGGATGTAGTCTGATACCTTTTCTCCCTCATAGGAAAAAGAAAACAAGAGAGATGTGTCATCCTCTGGAGTGTCTTGGGTTTTATTTTTGTAGCTGTGGTTGTTCTATCAGTTGTTACAACAACATCTTACCAAAATAATTCCTGAAATCTGGGAACCAGCTGAAACTTTTATAGGAAAATAGGTCCATCAGGCAAGAAACAGACAATCATGTTGTGAATACTAGCATTTCCAGATTGGTTATCACTCATTTTGGAACTGAAACTAAAAGTATGGGCCACTTATAATGTTGAAAACAATCTGTATTTATCTGCACAGGATTACTGAGAGAGTGCACAAGTGATGGAGGTCAAAGAAAAAGAAAAAGAAAAAGAAAAAATCCGGTAAAAAGAGAGGGACTGTTGGAGGAACATTTATCTGTTGGACAGAAACAAGGCTTTGACTGAATGATGGTGTTGTGTTATTTAAAAATATGCAACTGTTTCTTTAGTTGTTCTCCATATGTTGGTGATATGTCAATGTTGGCCACATCTTGTTTCTGCTGCCCCCAGGTGGACAAAAAAAGGTTTAACCAGAAGGTTGGCTTGTAAACTGCATAAGATGTTTACAAGGCCAGGATTGGACTAGTCTAGGGTTTAAGTTACAGCCTGTGTGAGTGTCTGACTGCTTGTGTAAATGGAAAACCTTGTTGAGTTCCTCACAGTTTATTTGCAAATCTAGGGATCTTCTAAATTTTTCAAGATATGTGATCAAAAATGTTCTTTTTTTTAAAAATAAAATGTAGAAAAAATGGGGCTTTTTCTGTTGCAGAGTGAAGTCCCCCTAAGATGTCTTTATCAGTTTTAGTTTATGTCTGATTAAGGAAAAGTCAGACTAATTTTGACAATTTCTATACTAGATCTTGCCCTTTATGACACTGGCTTGTGCTAATGTTTTCATAGCCATGTAAATTTGACAATGACCCTTTCTATCCACAGTTTATTACATAAACATACCCAGTGACTTTAGTGTTTCTTCTCTAAATATGGAACTTAACCCGTTACTTGGTGGTGTTAATATTTTACTATTGATACAAAAAACTCAATTCTTCTAAAAAAAGATCCACAAACACACCTGTATGGTACACATTTTTCTTATATTGGCTTTTGACAGTCATTTAACAAACTCAAACACTCCAATCCATTGTGACTCTGTAATTTGGATAAAGCACTTTAATAGCATATGGATATTAGAAAGAACACATGATGCTCTATGACAACAGTTAGTGTGTTACTTACAGGCAAAATCGATTTGACACTCAGATTAAACTCAAAAATTGATATGTTTCTCTTTAAAAGCTCTCTTCTTGGTGATGCTATTCATTTCAAGACTACACCCTTAAAATTTCAAATTCATATCCCTTCCTTAATATTGCCGTTAAATAAATACCTACCACAAGCTAATGTAAGCAGCTGACTCGGGCTTTTAATTTGACGCAATTAAACCAGAAATAATCAGTCATTCAAACCAGATTGATGACAATGTTTTCATACAATTTCTAAACTGAGGTCAGTGGACAAAATCTCATATTTCCACCTTCATGCATGCCTAAAGACTTATACACCATGGCTTGTATACAGACAAATATATCTGGTATATGTCCAGTATATGTTCACATACATTTAACAGTATGTTAGTTGGCGATTTGATTGGTTTACGGTTCAGAAATCATTAAGCAAAGCTGACGGACTTCAGCTTACATGTGGAGCTTTTTACTGTACGCAACAATGCTTTCAAACAACAAACATGTAAAGAGTTAAATCTCTATCTGAGAAGATATAACACAGTTAGAGTATTGAGTTTGAAATTAAGCAAGACCCCACTTATTATGCTTAAGTGCTGCTGCAGGTCTGAGAAGCTTAACCAAAGTCAGCTTGGGCTTTGAATTCAGGTAACAAAAACATGATTTCTCTCAGCTGTGTCTCATGGTTGGTTTAATGATCCTTTCCAGAAGTCAAAAATAGCTTATAAAAATAATTTCTTTTCTTTTTTTTTTTTTTTTGTTGATGTGAGTGCATGTGCTGCGTTGCTGCATGTTTGACACCTTTTAACACCCTGAAATCTTCTGTCCTGAATGTTTTTTCTCTTTTTTTTCTCTTTCTCTTCTTCTTTTTTTTTTTTTTCGCAGGGCCCCTCCTTGTATACACCACCCCTCCCCACCCCTCACCCCTCACCCCCCATCTGTGATTTCACTGCCATGTTGCGGCCCCTATCCAGCCCTGGCTCTCATATCTGTGCTGATTTATGAGATGCTTATGCAAGATATGGGACCGCATTCAAACATATCAGGGCATGCATATCAAAACTACCCAGCCGTTCTTTCCCAGCTTCTCTGGTTGAAAACAACATGAAGGAAAACTGAACAAAAGCATATGATAAGGTGCCTTTTGAGTCGTCGCTCTGAGGAGCGTAGAAGAGGAGTTGTCTTTTTATTCCTGTCTTTGGCCTTGACATGCTTGAACAGTGAGTGTGTACAAGTCTGCAGTCTCTTCGTTGTCTTAAAATAATGGCAAAGGTGTAAAAAAATGAAAAGATATGACTATATTACGGTCACTCACTGCAGGGAGGAAAACTTAAAATGATGGAGAGACAGCGAGAGAGAAAAGGCAGAGCAAACCAACAGGTGATACGCGGTGACAGATAAGATGATAAACCCTTGCAAAATGAAAACAAACCAGCTGCTGCTGCAAAACTCAAGATAGAAACCGAGAGATAAGTCAAGAGTGACAGCGTAGAAGAAGGCGCACATCAAACATTCAGAATCACAGAAAACCTGTAGGAAGGCCTGCACGAGATTTAGAAAAATGCTGTTATTTCTGCCAGGGTGTATGAAAGCATTGAGATGGGCTGGAGGAAGTGGGGGGTGGGGGCGGGATGCTGAAAACCACACGGGAGGCAAGGAGCATCAAAACAGGCCATGCAAACGCAGCTCCTCGTCCTCTTCTGGAAGGTTGTCGGTCAAACATTCGGGCCACATCACATACAAAAAGCAAAAAAAAGATGCTGTCTCGACATCATGAAAACGTTCCCGCAAGGAGCGCCCCCCTCCGTGGCATCACAGGCAGATGGCATGGCGTTTTACAGGTGGGAAATAAGGGTATCATGGCGGTGCATATATAGCTATTTCAGATGGGTTGTTTTTTTTTCCTTTTCTGCCCCCTCCCGGACAGGACGGATGCTTGTTGAGATGTTGTTGGGGTTTTGTTTTTTTTCTTTCTTGTCTAAAAGAGGCGTGCCGCCTTCTTCAGGTCGTTCTTTTTCCAGAGGGCCAGGCGGTCGAATTGCTCCAAGGTCATGCCGAAAACCTGCATGAAGTCCTCAGGAGATAGATGTCTCTGGAGAAGCAAAACACAAGCAAGAAGATATACTTACTAAACGCAAACAACCAAGACTGTACTTAAAGCACGGTCATAATTTTAATTAACTATCCTTAGTCAGCAGTGTCAGCAATGATCTTTAGCATTAACTGCTCTAAACCTACACACAGATAAGAGCCAGTGGAACAACATTAATGCTCCTTCACATAGAGGGCCCTATCGTACACCCGGCGCAAAGGCAGTGCGCCAGTGACGCAGATGCCATTCCTATCTTACACCCCGCGC
>JAQNCA010000019.1:2282603-2317847 GCA_029783725.1 Acanthurus tractus | reverse complement strand
GCTCTACATGTAAAGTGTCTTGAGACAACCTTGTTGTGAATTGACGCTATACAAATAAAATTGAATTGAATTGAATTAAAATTGAATTAAACATTTTCTCTTTTGGCCTTTTAATGACCTGTGGATAGAAGGGGGGAAACGGCAGAGCAGGGAGAAGAAGATTAGAGCTCACCTCCAGTCTGGTGCGATCTACGTCTCTGGGAAGCTTCACTTTCACTTTATGCGTCACTGCCAGAATTTCATAAGGGTAGATCTGGCACACACAAAGTACACATTGTGGGAGATTTATTAGGGAATACAATTATAATCCAATGTCCAACAAAACTGCCAAGAAAATTATTTGTAAAGCATTAACAAATGAGGGAAATCTTACCTTGTATTCTGAGAGGGAGGAAAAGAGAGAGGGAGAAAGAAAGAGACTTAATCTGGTGGAACAATGAGGTTTTTTTGAAAAGCAGAGCCATTATGAAAACTACCATAATAGAGTCTGAAAATAAATTGCACCCTGTGGATTCAAATCTCTTCAAAAATATTGGGTTTCAAAGGCGTCAGAAGCATTATAACGGTTGCTCTGCACACATGGATACGCAGTTATGAGGCTGGCAACCCGTCAACTCAGTCTTTGCTTAAGATACAGCCAGGACTGTACACACACTTGTAAACACACACCAATAATTCTGCAGCTGGAAAAAATGATGTCACTTCTCTGTTGTTACCTCCAGTACCTGATCTGGAGCCAGAGCTGCTGGGCTCTGCATGCATGGTCACAGTGTGATCAGGGATTGTAAACTGACCTTAGATCTGTACTTAAAGGAAGTACGACAAGGCTTTTTCAGATGTCATAGTTTAAAATTTTTTAGCTGTTACCATTATCTGGAGGAAAAGGCTGTCTATTAGATTGAGCTTGTGACTTTTCCCAACAATATAGTTGTAAAGTTATTTCGGGAGTCCAAGGCTCTGGAGGTAAAATTACCAATGATTTTCTGCAATTTTACATGACTTATCGTTGGAAATTCTGAAGTTTGAAATTCTGGCTGTGAATCTTGTGTACAAATGGTGCGCAACTGTGTGTAAATATTGGTTTCGTGTTGAAAAACTTAAATGTACAAGACTCTATACATACAAACTAAATTAGAGAAGTACATTTGACTAAAAAGTAGCATTTTGGTGAGGAAAATCCAATAACTAAGCAAAAAACTGAAATGCATGCATTGCTGAAGGCTAGCAGAAGACACTTAACACTTAACTCAACTTTGTAGAAACACACTTAAACATTCAGCATTAAAGTTCATTTCATGCTAACATTCTGGTCAAACTTAATATTGATTCAGTAACTATGGTGCAGTGATTTGTTTTAATGACAAAGATTTACTGTCTTGCACTGTCCAAGGAGAGCACACACAAGCTAAATAATATAGTAGAGGCTCATGAACAGAACCCTGGGGAACTCCATAGATCATAAACAACAGTAACAACATAGCCTTTGCCTTCCAAATACAGTCTAATTTAAATGAGTACTGTATGACAGTTGATAACCATATCCAATCAGTCAGGAAGTATTTTATTGTCAGATGTATTTAAGGCTGCACTCCAAAAATTGGGTTTTACCTGAGTCTGTGTTCAGAGCAATGTCATTTAACACCTTCACATAAGCAGTTTCATAGTGTGGCCTAAAATCACATTTTAATTTGTTTTACAGGAATCTTTTAATCAAGAAGAGGTCTGGTTGAATGAACACAGATGTGCTATTTTTTCAAATAACAGGAAGATTAGAGAATCTAATCCCTAAGATCTTGGTCATTTCATTCAGGAAGAAACTTGGGAATTTAGTGGAAAAAAGTCAAGTTAAGTTTAAGACAAGATCTACACATGGTTTTCTTTGTGAGACAGACACAGCTCACTTACATTTGCTCTCCGAAACAACTTGATCAGGTCAAGAAAAAGATTGTTGGTTTCACACTTTAGGTTTTCCTTTCCCTTCAGCCAGCAATGCCTTGGCTGTATTGCTTGCATGTGTGAAGGCAAAGCCCAGTGTGACCACAATAATACTGACCTAGTAAATGTGCAGTGTTTTTGCCTGAAAAAAATCTTTAAATAACTGAGCGATTTCAGGGAAGTTATCATATTTCATATGGGGTAACGGTTGTGTGCAGTCATTGACCCACAGATGTCAGGTTATGATTTGCCAGGTCTGGACTGCAGCCAGCATCACTTCCTGCTGGGAATTTTTCAGCGTCAGTATGGTCTGAAGCAGTTAAACAAATGAACCTTAGTCAGAACCTTAACCTCAGCTGTTTCATTTCAAAACATATGCCAGAGTAGAGCCAAAACAACAAGGAAACGTTACCAACCTTCACGGTGTTATTTGTATGTACTTTAGACATTTAGCTGATGCTCCTGTCAACAGTGCAACAGTGAAAAGGGCTAAGCTTTTCACTTACAGACCTTTAACTTTAAGAGGAACATGACAAAAAGCAGGAGATGAACAGAACTGATTCATTTTCACCCTCACCTCTCATGCCTCCCCAGCTCTGGGAGTCTGGATCCACTTCATCTTCCACCATCTCAGCAGCCTATATGCACACACACACACACACACACACACACACACACACACACACATAAACAAAGAGCAGTTAGACCATCATTCAGATGTCCTGCTGCATCCTGCCAAGAACATCGCTGGTCTTTATCAAAGCCAGGGTTCATCTGAAAGCCTTTAAATAAGTCACTGCTTTTGCCCTTAATTTGTCCACATTCTTTTAGGGTGACCAAGAGGAAGCGATGGTGACACATTCTTTTAAAAGTGAACTTGCATCACTTAGTTTGAGGAAACTATAAAGCAACTGGATCCAGGGGAAAGAACAGATGTTGAACAGTATTGTTTGTTTGCCTGCTGATAGAACTTATCTAACTAGAGGCCTGCAATTCAAAACGAGCTGTAAAATTAGCCAGGAATTGACAGCTTGTGTTATTATTAGCTACAAAGCTAATGCGGCTTGTGTTGTATTGCTGTTGTCTGTATGATTAGTTACAATGCTGCTTTACGTAAATACAGTTGCAAGTGAATTAATTAATTGATAAAAGTAAAGAGTTATTTTTAATTAAGCAAGATAATAGCTGTAGTCTATCTGTGTTTGTGCTTGGGTAAATAATGAGCTAAAGAATGATAAACATTACATGACAAATTAGCAAGACAGCATTGGCATTGTCAGCATGTAAGCACATTGACGCTGGTAATTTGCTCATAGTATCACTTTACCTTAGCAAAGCGTCACAAAGTCCCTAAGTGTGTCTCTATACCTACAGCATGTAATATATCATTATCTGTTGTAGAAGAAAAATACACAATGAAGTGTAATTTCATTTCATTTTGAGTGTAAATGGACATGAACACTATGTCATTCAGTATGAACAATGCACTTCCACAAAAGACACTATGTATTACGAATATGATGTTGCATAGCTCAACATTTAATAGACAAAAATCTCTCTTAATTCTTCTGCCAACACACTAAATCCAGCATGTCAACAACACTAACCAGTAATGTCAGCAATGGAAAAATGGCTCTATACACTTTGCGCCATGAATCCTTCCAGGCCCCCTGAGCTTTCATTTCCTTCTCTGCACTGTTTTGGCTGGCTGTTCTCTATCCATCAACAAACACTGAGGGAGAGCAGCACTAGCACATCAGTGGATGATAGACTAAATACCCCCAATGTCCTAATAATAAACTGGCGACCTGCCCTGTGAGGAGTTAATGATACTGACTCACCCCGTGTAATCTGGTTCTGAAACTGTAAGTGAAAAGCTTAGGTCTTAAACGCTGCTCTGAGGCTTCTTGTGTTGATTAGTTTAGGGTGTGTAGGGGAGTTTAATAAAACTGTGATGCAAAAACATGTTGATGGTGGTCTATTTGATTACAGCTAGGCCTAATTAACTACAGGCGCTGCAGCAAAAACCCAAGTTCTCCCATTTATTTTAATGTGAGTGAGTAGTCTGTTTAGGTTGCAGCCTTGATGACTGCAGGGGATTCTGAAAAAAAACCCAGCAGTGGTTGAAAGTCAAATCAGAGTCAACTTTTGTAGAAACACAGCTCAGATATTGCAAAAAGCAATATGTTTACGACCAATCAAACCAAACAGAGCTAAACAACATGAGGGAGTACAAAAACTTGTTATGTACTCCCTTATTATATTATGCATTTGCAAATTAGCCAACCCTCCCATATCGCAGAACAAACCAGCAAATCATAACAAAACCTGATTTGGTGTGAAAACAGCCCTAAATGATACAGTCTGGATTAAAACAAGCACCACCTATCTCAGTCAGCTCTTTCTCGTAAAGTCCTTTCATCTGTGGGTGTGTTTGGTTTCATTCTGTCACTCCAGTGACAGGCACAGTCGATTTCCTTTAACAAAGTCACCCTGCAGTGACTCAAACGCTCAAAGTTCCCAGTACTCAAGCCAACGCAAATCAAGCGCACCCCTGCCGCGGCTTCAGCCCTGCCCAGGCTTCAGGCCCGGGCTTTGTTGTGCCAGACTTTCGTTGGACAGGAACAAGGAACTCTGAGGCTGGTTATTATTTAATTTGGGTTAGAGGATTGTGTCATGTTGGCTTGGTAGAAAAATCTTGGTGCCAGATGGGACAGGCAAGTTTGGATGATGAGGTAGGTAGCTGGGTTATCGGAATGCTGTGGTTTATAACTGCTTTGGTTTATTCTCATACTTTTAGCCAATGCCTCTTTTGGTTAACATAGCACTATGCTTACCAATGTAATTTCTAAGTGCTTAGAGGGTTTTGCACAAACTAAATAGATCCACCAAGGCAGTCAGAGGATCAAACTACTTGAAAACAAACCTCTACTTTAGAAAAGTGTAATTGGAGAGGAGTGTAAAGCTAAAATGTTATCCAAACTGTTCATTATTAAAAGTTATCATGGTTTCAAGCCTGTTTTTGTTTCAACTTTGCAGTTTGGTGCACCAAGAGATCATCTGTGAAATGAAGGATAAACTGTAACATTATGAGTTTTACTTTTAAAACAAGTGCTTTATTATTTCTGGTAAACAGCCTGCTTATAACCTTTCCGTTTGCTCCTTTAGAGCCATTTTCAATACTGTCACCTTGTAGTATAGAATTTATTTAGATTCTCTAATTTCATATCTATGAACTGGTGCATTATATTATCACAGCACTGCTCTCTTTTCATTAGTTTCTTTGAGAAAAATCATCAAATATCATTTTGTTGACATCAACAATGCAATGAAATGATTACCAATTATTTGCTGATTATTTGCTGTCCTTAATTATTTATTTTGGTAACTTTACTGGCCGCTTTTGAAGTTTACTTATTTTCACAGATTTTTATTTTCCTTTATTGTTTTTAACATAAAGATTGTTTAAACTGAATCTGCAGTTCCTACTTCATTTTGTATTTGCAGCTCACCTTGTAAATGCCGTTCCGTCCATAACCAGGTAAGGATGCAGACTTATTGTATGGGAAATCTGCAGACAGGAAAAAAATATACATTTTCTGCTATTTTACTGTTAAAATTAATATTTAAGATCCATATTTTTGTATTCTTGTCCCTCAAACTGAGTTTGCCGTGTGATTGGCTACTGACTAGGCTGGGAAGTGTCAATGGGCAGACTGCAGGTAGATTTGCGGGGATCCAAGTCTTCTTGACCCATGTGTCCATCTATTTCACTCTTCAAGATCATCCAACTGGTCCTCTAGAGAAAGAGAGAGGAGACAGAAAGAAAAAGAGAGAGATGGAAAGAAATGATGGATGATTAAGAGAGTATGAGTTAGTAAATTAGTAAATGGATGTACAGTATTTGCAAAGTCTCAGAAAATGACTTGAGAAGGGACAGATATGGACAGACAGATAAAAGACATACGCAGTCACACACAGACCCACCTTGCTATCCTCCCCATCCTGCCAGGAGGTTCTAGAAGCTGTAAAACAGTCAGATGTTACAGGATGTCACAGTTAATGTGCTGGATCATCTGCCTCTCAGCTCTGTGCTGCACTGTTAACTCTACAGTAAATCACCCCCAGACCATGACATCATCAGCTGCAGACGGCATCTACAGGGAGCTCCACATGCACCGAGTGACTGTGCAGTAAAACAGCACGGATTGCAACCGCTGGCATGTGTATCGACATGGTACTCGGAGGGCTGCACTTACATGTATTGTGGGAGTCTGACCCATCGTTTACCACATCAAGTTATCTTAACGACTACAGTCCCGCTGATCGTAAATTTCACATGGAAGTCCACAGTCTCATGAGGAAGACTGCAAATGATTTAAATGGCTTTAGTGAAACATGCTCTGAATATTCTTGTTCCATATCTATTATTATGTCTGATATTCTGTCCCATATGTCCCCTATGTTAGTGCCATCATCTCTACGTCCACCTGCACTCAAGACACATCTAAATCAATGTTCTTAGTCACATTTACATTTATTCATGTCCTCTCAACATTTTTTTTACATCTTGTTTCAGTTATCCTGGCTGGCTATCAGTTATCTGCACATATCCTAATACAGCTTAATACAGCTTAAACTAAACCGTGGTTTTAAGTTATCCAGCCAAGAAAAGTGGTCTGCAGTAAATGAACTGCTTGGATTTAATGCAGTCTTGTACAGAATATTTGACAGGGCCATGTGGATGTACTTTAAATATAGTCTGATAGCATGTTTAAAAGATTATACCTTTTCCAACATACTATATGTTTAATTTATGTTAAGTTGCAACCTTATGTAAATTTCTGTGCATTAGTTTTAATCCAAGAATCTATGAGCATGATTGAAGTAGCTGGATTACCTTTCCTTTCTGTTAGGACAATGTTAACAACAGAAACATGCTATAACATCAGCAGGTACATTGGACAGAGGTGTCTGAGCAACTTTGGTAACATGTTTTCATGTGTCAGATAACTTGACCAATGGGCCAATACCCACAAAAGTGAGTGCAGTCCATTAAAATGTAATGTCACTTTATACAGCTCCAAGATTAGGCAGAAAAGTGTATTTTTTCTTATTTCTGGCAGACAGCACACACCGTGTTACATGTCTGCTTCAATACATTCACTCAAGATGCTGACAGTCATGTCATAAATCTGTAGGATTGAGCCATATGCAGCTGATTTACTTGTCATATTCAATAAATACAAATATTTCCTTGCGTGATAGAAGTGAGAAAAGCTCCTCGGACTCTTATGTCAGTGTGTTCAGAGTGACCCTGCCATGTGCACACATAGCTTGAAGGCAACTACAGTGCAGAGTGTACACCATAAATTAGACACACAGTGTGAGGGGAGAAACACAGTTATTGAAACAGTCATAAGTGCAACACTAATACCACCATACAAAGTGAATCATGTACCCAAACACAGCGGACACACAGTCACAAAACCACCACTAGAACCAACAAATGAGCTGGTGAGATGAGTGCAGACATGCAGGAATGAAATGAGCACATTAACTCCCATGTGCCCCAATTCCAATGATAGATCCCATGAAGAATTAATAAGAGATATTGAAATTTGGGGCAATGCTCTTTTTATATAAAAAACAAAATTATGCAGAAAATAAAACATAATAGTTATGGCTTTATTGGTGTAAATTCACCTAAGATTAAGAACGATTGTAAATGTATTACCTTGAAACAAGCCCTTTGCATCTACATGGAACAGATTCTTGTTCATAGAGTTTCCCATGCTGCACCACTGTGTTTCCACAGTAACCCATAATGGAGGAAATACTGCCTCTAGAGAGGGTCTAATACATTTTTATAGCTCCTACACATTTGAAAGGGGAGATGCCTGCTCTGAAGGTAATAAGACAAAAACTGTAATGGCCTCAGTGATTCTGTCTTTGAGTCTTGCATTGCATGCCATACTAACTGACTCTGGTCAAACATTAGAGTGTTCATTCCAATAAAAGCATAAAAGCCCAATAATCATGTAAACTAGTTCATTGTAACAGGATACAAATTGAGATCCCTACCATGTAAGCTGTGTGTATCACATGTGCAATCACTACTCTGACCTCTCCACCTCAATTTTCTGCTTCTTTCCATAAAAGACTTACTACTACCTGTGCTGGTCCTGAAACTGGTATAAAAATATATTGTAGTATTTCTCAAAGCAGTGGCACATCCTGTCTAATTGCCCACTTATAAGACTTATATAAGGCTTATAACAGCTGTATTTTTACATTGCATCTCTTAATTTGTGTGACACTTAAGCATTCAATTAAGTTCCAGGAAAAGACAACTAAACTCAGGTTTAAAGATCCACTTCCTTTCATCAAAACCTGGCTTATTTTGTAATAACATTCTCCCACCATCCACATGTTTAGTTAATTTTCATTTTATTACACAAAATGATTGCACTTCTCTTTCACCAGCTCTGTAATCTATGAAGTTTACTAGACTAGAACAGGCTTGAGAAAATGAAATTAAGGAGAATTGGGATAAACATATGAAGAGATGACTGACAAGCTACATGCGACACATCGTGCAGAGACCAGACCAGAGAAGGAAGTGTTAAACGAGGAAGTAGACTGTACCATGCTGTCTGTAGATGGGGGGTTTTCTATAGATATTATCTTTGACCATAGTCTCTGAAGATGGGAACAGACGCACAGGAAAGAAAATGGAAGAAGCAAACATAGGAGGTAGAGAAAGAGAGAGAATGGAGAAAAGGAAGCATGAGTTAGCAGTTATTGAGAGATGAGATATTTTGGAAAAAGCAAAAGGAGGGGGGCGCAGTATTGCTTGATTCAACACAAGATATTGGTCATTTTTATTGTGGCACATCAGAAACACCATAATTCATGCAATATTTTTAAATCATATTAAGGTATTCGTCTTTGTTGAATGGGAGGTTATTCGATGCAGAACAATTCAATAACACTCAAAGAATAATATCTGAGACCAAAGACGGTCCCCAGGCATGTATTAGCGTTTTTTAGAGGTTTCAAATTAAATCAAAAAGGGCACCTAAATTAATAACATCATCACAACAATAGAGAAACAGTTAGAAGTTGATTGAGGTCTAGTTGCATTAACTGTACTGTTTGATGAAGCGCCTCTTGAAGTTAATGGGGACAGTATGTTTCACTTCGGGGCTGATGTAATCCATTTTAGCGTCAGTGGACCCAGACAGGCCTCTGACAGAGATGCTTAGTAACAACTGTCACACATTAAGCCACAGCAAAACATGATTCACTATAAAATAACACATCTGTTTTGTTTCTGGCTTGTTTCAATGCCCTCTAGCATCTGAAACAGTATCCATACAAAAGCAATAAAGACGTTGACTATGAAAGCCATTAAGTGGATAATTGTTAGCTGTTTTTTCCACTTAACTTGCCTCTAACTTTTTTTTTTCCTTTGCATGACTGATAGTGTAATTGTCAATGGGAACAATATGTTGGATCAAATGTATTTCCCACTGTGAGGTACATCAAGTAATAAATGATACACTATTTACTGTCAAATCCTGTCTAAATACAATGTAGATATAATTTTATATGATACAAACACTGTACCACAGAAACTGATTTTATATTATCAAACAGTGGGAACAGTGGAAATAAGAGTCATACAGATATGCAGAATTCGATCATTTAGATTATTTCGTAATTTGGTTTAATCTCATAGTTTAGTTTATAAACCATCACTGAGTCCCTGACAGCCCTCTCTGTGTAAAGATATAGGACTAATTATAATTTGAGTTGTGAACCAAGCGGTGCGGCCATAGCCTACCTGGTATGTGGAAATGCCGGGGAGCAGCCACGTATGTAGAGGTGGAAGAGGGAGATTTGCCATCGGAATAGGTGGATAAGCTGGGGGTACTCCGACCACTTTCACTGCCTTTAGTCGGGAATGCAGTGAGGTGGGCGTTGGATATGAAGGCAAAAGGGAAAGGGTTTGGGAGAAAACAAAGGGCATCGGGGGGCAAAAAGGCAGCATTATAGCAAGCATACTGATAAAACTCAGACTGAAGCTGTGATTATTACAATGGTGCAGGTGACCTGATAACCCAGCCATTTACTGTATTTCTACTCACTAAACAATATTTTCAACAGATTCAATCAACTTAGGCTAGAATCAGTCAAAAATCATCCTGCACAACTTTCAACGCTATCACTTTAGCATGAATAATATGCTTTGTTGTCCCTTAGCTTAAATATCTTTATACTCAGCAGTGTCCTGCAGATCCTCTGTCTGCCCAAGCATGAAGATGAACTTGATAAAGTAATCTCTGTGAGTATCTGAGGTGTCCTGCCAACCCGCCATGTCTGGAACACCCCCAAAGCAAGGCATGTTAGCATGCTATATGAACCACCACATGTGGGTCCTGTCATAGCCAAGCAGCAGCACTCACAAAGCTAAGTAGATTGAGACCACAAATCCTATGTAGAACCCTCTTTTTCACCTCATATATGTCCAAATTAGTTTTACCCAAAGCTAATGACTTAATGTTGGACTGGTCTGTAAACTGAAAGCATTTCTGAATAGACAGTTCTTGTTCACAACCACAGTACTTCTGCCGATGCTTCAAACTTGGAGTCAGTATCCCAATTTCTTTTACACCTGCTCATGAATGCAACCCAATGACACCTCACTTCTGAGCTCAGGTTGACTACTATCTTTAACCTAAAATGAGTTTTTGGAGGTACCACACATTGTCTGAGCCTTGTTGATGTTGATTGTGGTTGTGTGATAATTAACGCTGAGTGTATATGTCGCAAAAATTCTGTGCTCTAAAGTAAAAAGTAATGTTTTTAGCCAGTTTGGATGATGTGGTCTAAGTTATTGTCATGGTCCTAAGTGTGACTGTTAGTTTCACTGGTTGTTTGTTAATCCCTTTAGCTCCAAGACGGACAAGGTGTACTCACCTCTTGCCTAAAGTGTATTGGGTGCAGTCACCCACAACCCTTCACAGGATAATCATATTTGCTTTAAGTAAAAACTACTTTGAGCCACTGAATCAACTCATTCTAACCTTGCAGATTCCTTGAATTCCAGCCTATTTTCACACATACAGCAGACTATAGGACTGCTGGTTTTGGAAAGCCCCCAGAAAAGTTCAGAAACAGCTGCTGAAGAGGAGCTGCCATTGTTCTGAACAGCTTCTTATTTAAATAGTAAACAGCTCTTGGCTCTATAGCCTATTTTATTCAAAGGTTATGTTTCATTTAGCTTCAGAGGTGAATGCTCTGTTAGGGGTCTGTTCTTGTCACTTAATATTTAGACTGCAAAGTCACAGAAATATCATCGTACCTAATTTGTTACCATAAGTATTGGTTGCTTTGTTTTTGTTTTTTGTGAGTGTGAGAGTGTAACATACACTGGCATTTAGCTAACTGCATGCATGTGTCTGTTTTATATCTATGATCACAACCAGGGTCCACCCCATTGTGTCACAAGCAGGCTGGGTGATGGAGTCACTGAAAACCTTAAGGCCAAAAGTAATAAACACTCTACATCCAGAGCTTTGAGGAAGAAACAGAGAGAGAAAGATTTGGTGTGTGGATGAGGGAGGGTGTTAGCTGATTAAACACACACTCCTCTCCCTCAGACAGCGAGGAACCATCCCCAATGATCTGGATGCAAGCGAATGAGATCATTGACACGCACAGCAGTGCTGTTAGCGCTGGTCTGAGTGATCTCCTACACATACACACAATCACACACTCATGCCCATAAACACACACACACAAACACACAAGAGTGCTGTTAGTAAGTACTAAATATAGAGTGGATACTCCATACAAACATCTGGAGCTATGTGTTGGAGGCTTGGAAAGTTAAGGTAAGAAATAAGTTATAATTCATTTTAAGGGGTTATTTGACAAAAAAAGTGATGTCAATTCAGTCATCTAAAACCAATAACAGAATAACAAGATATAAATGATTGTTCTGGTATCTTTAACAAAGCACTAGGGGGATAGAAACAAAACAGGATTTATTCATCTTTGCATGGTCCTTTTGCCTGACTCTCCCTCAATTTCCATTATTTAACAACATATCCAACTGGCTGAAGTATTGCTTAAGTCCCACTATAACAGAAACTTATCTGAGGAAAACTTCTATCTCATTAAAGCATGAGTCTGTTGCATAAAAAAAACATAAAACCTTCTTTCACGGCATGTTAGGAACTTCTAGGACCTGAATAAGGCTAGCGGTGCACTGTATTACATGCCACTTTGACTGGCAACCAGACCCCAAATTACAGCTCGGCCCACTCTGGTTATTTCATTCCTCCATTCCCCCCTCCTCTCTTTCATCTTCCCCATCGGAGAATTCCCCTCTCAGCCTCTCCACCCTGTCATGGAAAAACTGCCAAAACCCTGGACCGCGTGTTCGTGATTTTCTGTGCCAATACTTGAGTGGAAGCTCATGCTGTTGTCCTCCCTGCCGGCTCTTTATAATCAGCCATGGTCCAAGCAAACATATGTTAAAAATGTGTTTCCACTGTAAGAGTTCTGAATAGCAAAAGGACATCCCTGCCTTACAAATATCTTTTGTGAAGCAAAGGTTTTCTTCAAGTTAAATGTCCCTATACGAGGAGTTCTTGACACAGTAGGAATCTTTAATTTAATATCTTTGCTCTGACAGCCTAATCGTCCTGTTCCCACTTATATTCCATGAAGATCCACCCTTAAACTCCCTCTGATTGACTCTGACCCTAAATTTTTTTTCTAACCCAAACCTTCTCCTCAACCATCTAACCCAAAGCCTCTAATCAATGATCTAACCATAACCCTTACCAAGCAACTAAAACTTGCCAATCAGGGTAACTGTATGAGTAAACAAAGCTATCTTTGCTTAGTTTACCACCTGTTTGTGGATCTCAAGAACACCCTAAGTAAGCACAGTGTTACAGCCAACAGATTGTCAGTTGTTGCAAAAAAAAAATCCCCAGTTGATATTTTTACTCTTTACTGTGTCGTTGTGCATTTTTTGATAACTCTTATCTGCTCTGTGATGATGGAGATGACTAGTATGTCAGATTAAAAAAAAGATACTGTTTCTGTAGTGATTCTGTCAAATTTCTGCCAAGTCTCAAATTTAACATGCAGACCAATCCCTAAATATTATCTCTTTTATTTGTAGATAAAATATTTTGGTATTTATCATTGCCTTGGTCAAGAGAGTTTTGCTAACAATTTACATGCTTGTCCCACTGCCAGACCAACACACTTGACCAATGATTCTTTTCATGTGGCCTCATGTACCTTTTTATCAGTCATTAACACACAAAGTCTGCTCTCTCATCCAGATGCACAATAAAAACATAAGTAAGTTATCACCAAAAGTTAAAGTCTTGCACATGACAATGAACAAGGGAGTTCAAGCAAAATAACAGGGTAAATTAGAGGTCAAAAGCAGGCAAAAAAATATTAGGTCAACAATCTGAACAGACAAGGACAAAATATTAAATCATCCCTAACCATCTCCTAAAATAATACCAAATGTTTCAGGGTCACACTCAGGTCTACATCAAGATAAACCATGCACAATAAACATCACGTCCACAGACACAAGTGAGCAGGGCAAGCAGAATGAGAAAACTGAGTGGTCCTACAAATGTACCTTGATACACCCCATGAAACCAGACAACACCAAGATACCGGACAACAACATCACAAAACCTTCTAACCATTCTGGTGGGGAGGGGAGACACAAAGAAGAGAAAGACTACTGAGGTTTTTACCGTTGGGAGGAGGTAAACTGAGATGCAGGGATGTCCTAGGTTTAGGGTCAGGTAGGGGGTCCTGTTTGAACCCTGAGAGGTGAGGGAAATCGGGGGTTGGGAAGGAAATGAAGCAAAGGGAGGTTTTTGGATAAGCCTTTCTGCGAAGTTGCAGCGTGAAAGGGTTATGTGTATAGTTTCTACTGGTTTGTGATGTTGATTTCAGGGACATGTGGTATCGCACATAGCATCAGCAGTTTCATGGTTCTGGTTAAAAAATTAATTAAGCTAGATCTTCATGAGTGATTTAACAGTGGTTACAGGCGAACGCTGCGCACATGAAATCAGACATTCTGCTTTCATGAATCATGGGTTTATGGTGAACCAAGAGACTGAAAGACCCACAGTGTGGGTTTCCAACACATGGTTAATCTGGTGCTTAACCGCAGTCCATGCCAAGTGAAGTCAATCGTTGTATCACAGCACTCCATTCTTTAGGACCTTCAGTCTCAGTCAAATACAGAGTGGACTGGCACATTGCTGCTGTGCAGTTTCTTGTCTAGCTACAAATTTTGAAGAGTAAAATGTTTTTAAGCCTAAATCCAATAGTTCAGTGTTTCTATTTTGATTAGAGGGACATATATTTTGGGGAGGTTTTGAATCCCCTTTGTGTTATAGCTTTTCGGAAGTTCCTGATAACGTTTTGTGTTTCTTTCTACGGTTTGACAGCAGCAGTGATTCTGGCAAGTCATCCATTATCTGTATTAGACCAAGAACTGGTCCTTGTGTGCTTTGATACCTCTGAAGTAAGGGATGTAGTTGTGCTGCTGCAGCATGGCCAGGGTGGTGGGGTTTAGATGATATGACAAGCCTGCACTGCCACCCACTGGTGTGGGAGAGCACTTGCCACTGCCACCAGCACCAACACTCCCTTCAGCCCCACTAGAACACTGCATGGGGAGGGAAGATGAGTCCCTGGCCCAGGTAGAGGGGTACTTATTTGCACCCAGGAGGGTTGGTGGCAAAAGGAGAGAACTGGAGTCACGGGCCATGCTGCTGGATTTACCACCAGTGTAAACCTCTGGCCCTAAATACCCAATCAGATTGCAGGAAACATGTTAAGTCAGTAGTAAAATTATAAAGCTACTAGATTATTTAAAGTATGTTTGTCTTGATGTCTTTTTTGATCTCTGCAAAAGGTTAAATTAAAGAATTTAAGACACAACACACTTTTTGGCATAAGTTTTGAGATGGAGAGAGAGGGAGAATGACAGTGACAATTATTATCCTGAATCAGGCCTTCGTTTATCAAGCATCTCAGATGTCTACATTTATCCTCAGTGGCAAAGACTTCAGGTGATTAAAGAGTTTCTGTTTAACTCTTGGAACTTGTTTAATTACTCCTATCTAGAGGTGTTTGTCTGACAATCATGTATGGGCAACTCCTAACAGGTTCAGAGACATTTTGTGAAGGAGTGATGTTTTCATAAGATTTGATTTGGGTTAGAACAAGTCCTCTGTTGAATTAAATCAACTCATGCCCATGTAGCTTTACTATTTTAGTGGAACATGAAAACATTATAACAGCGATCGGTTGCGTCTTTTGCAACCAATAACTTCAGTTGTGATCAGTTAATTTTTGACTGCTCTTGTGGCAATAATGTGCAATTGTTTTACTTTTGAAAAAAAAAGAGCTATATTCAAACTACTAAGCCTGCTTCGCTCACTTCTCTCAAACTCCACACCCCTGGGTATTTTTCATTTCCTCCAGTGTCACAAAGAATGCAAATAGAACCTTGTCCAATACCTGATTGTATTATCACAAAGCAGGCAATAGCAGGTAAACTTTTTTCCATTTTAGTCTCCACCTAGAGTCTCATTAGGTCAGTACATTTCCTATAGTGTTTCTGAGACACTTGGTAAACACAGGCTCTGAACAATCTTCAATTTGAGCAGTGCTCAAATATAATTTATTGCAAGAGAATAAATGGTTGCTGTCAGGGGACATTTTTTTTTCTCACAGTAAAAGTAGCTGGCATTTACTTAGTTTGACATGCATGCAGTTTTCAGACCGTCAAATGGGTTTTGACAGCATAATATATGGGTTACAGAATTTAATCAAGCTGTAGAGGAGCATGTAATTTAAATTCAGGTTTTGGGTATGGTCACCAGTAGGAAATCTTCTCCAAAGGCAGCTAGCGATGAATCATTTGTGATGTTTGTAGCAGATGTTTTCTCCTAAATACAGTAAGCAAGCATTTTTCCCTACCGCATGGGTCCCTATCATTTACTGAGAAAAATACATGTAGTAGGAAAGAGAATGTGTGTGATCTTAAAAGATTCATGGATACTGGGAGTCTCCAAAAATTCAAAAATACAAACTTGGGTTGTATCATGTGTATGAGGCTGATACCTGCTCTGCTGTAATTCTGGGGGGAACGGGACGGAGTGTAACGTCCGTAGCCCCCCAAGGAGCTATTGGAGCTGGGGCTGGAGGGCCTCCGCTGACGGGGTGACTTCTCCCCGTCACCCTGAATGGATAAACACATAAAACAAAACAAAACAAAAAGAAAGAAAGGAAGGAAGAAAGAAAGAAAAAAAGAGAAGGTCAGTGTATTTTCTGTGCTAAATGAACACTGTCACACTTCTTGCACACAGCATCAGACAGATTTGTGTGCATGCCTCCATCTTAGATATATTCTAATTGAGTTAGTTATATGATGTTTTTTTCCAAAAGGTTTTGGAAACTATATGACTGATGCCAAAATGACACAAATGATAGGGGCAGTATTCCTGCTGTTATGTGCAAGAGAAGATCAGAATGATTTAAAACATAAAAAAAAAAAAGATTTTTTTACGCATTACAAAGCCTTATGATCATACTTTGAATTTTGTATGAAAAAATTATTTAAATTTCTCCTGACTAATACATGACTAATTCTGGTCCTTATCTAAGAGGTTGATCTACCTAAGCTTAAAAAGTAGTATACACATGTGTATATATACATGCATGATTGCATGTTTTTTTAACAGTACCAGCTATAAAATGAAATTCTTGCTTTTAAGTCTCTGTTCAACAGCTTGGATGGTCAGTTGGTTCTCTACCCTGCAGGAACAGCTGTCACCAGAACCGCTGACCTCATCCAAAGTGGGCGCAGTGATTAAAACACATATTAAACCTTTAAAAGATCTCAATTCCCCTATGAACCTCAACATTTACACCTAACACAAGTCTTCTAAAGTACACACACACACACACACACACACACACAAAGCCTTGATGAGGGGTGTGACATCCACAGTGAGACACAGTGCATTATTACCTCAGTAGGAGTAGGAGAAAGCAGCTGGGGGGACTGCAAATGAAGAGGGGGAGAAAGCCAAGGATTAGGACGAACTCATATGTGATGTTATATGAGTTAACCATCCAACCATGAGAGTGAGCATTCTATGCCAGTGAGTCATGATGTTGGGTGTGAGGACATTCCTGATGGAAGGATGAGCTGAATGAAGTGTGCCCAAGGTATTCAGTTCAATTTACACACTCAGGGCTATGAGACTGTGACTGCACAGCCAAGAAATAGGTTTGTTTATGAGGGAGAAGCAAGCACAGCACTGATGAATGATGACTGGAAATGACTTCACTGTTTGAGAGATGGAGGAGAGGCAAGGTAAAAAAAAAAAAGGATAGACTACAGGAGGAAGTCTACTCAATCAAATCAGGTTTTCATTAAAGGAAACCTAGGAACCAGCTGTACTGATATTAAATCATCTTTTAATTAATCAAATTGCTGGAAAATACAAGTATTCTCATCACTTTTGTTGCATCACATAATGTATATTCAAATAAGAGGACTGTACTGGTATCAGAACAATTGGCTGATGAGTAGCAGTGAATGCCAAAAGTTTGAGATCTTTTATTTAAAAAAATCACAGTAAAAAACTTTTAAAGGGATCTTTATTAAAAATATTTGCTATTACCAGGCTGCAATATGTGTTAACTTTTATATTTAATTAATCTAAAAAATTTGGTAAGATATTTAAATTTAAATCATTAATAATTTGGTTACTCCTTCTTTATAAGATACTCGTTGTTGCTGGCTTTATTATCGATTAATTAACATTTTCAAATGTTTAATAGATTGTTTATGAGTCATTAATAAGAAGAGCGATCGAGTTGGCAGGTTGTGGGAAAATGTCTTCAAAACAGTCATGAATTATTTAGTTGGAATTCTAAGTTTTATTGGACATAATAGGTTTTCAAATTTTACTGTGTATATACTGTCAAAAAATGTGTATTACTTTAGTGTATAACTGAATTCAGTGTCACTCAATTCGAGAAATCTCGAATTTAAATTAAGAAGTGAAAGTCACAGATCTGTAGTTCTAATCTACCTCTCCGTAGTGTCTCTCTTCAGACGGATAGCTGACGTATGGGGAGTAAGACAGCATGTCAGGCCTGTCAATGTTGTAGATGGCCTTGGTCTTTGGAAGGGCTGCCAGGTCCTTGTAGTCCAGCATCTCCTCTCCCAGTTTGGCCTGCCAGCAGAGAGAGAAGTGCCGATAAAAGACGGGCTGTGTTGAGCTAACATGTATCAATTAATTACTACAGATCACACCTATGAGAATGCAATAGGAGAAAGCTAAAGTATGTGCTGCTGCTGCCCTCTGGTGGTGAGAAAAGGCAAAGCAGTCTCACATAGATGACTCTGCTGGGAGAGCCTGAGGCGCTGGAGGCTGGCACTGAAGTGATGCTCTCAGAGGAAGTCCGGGTCACCTGTAACACAAACAAAACACAGGCATATACACTTATGTTTAAATGTACTAGACAGCAGTTGTTATGGTGGGTGACAGAAAGCCATATCAGTCCTTGAGTGGTGTACATTGCTGCTTGCAAGCGTCTCCTGAAGCCATCCTGTGTGGTGTAAATCCATCACTTCTACAGAGTGACTTCTTAATTAAGCCTTTAAACAAAATCAAAAATCCTAAATAAATCCAAAGTAATTATCTTAAGATAAATGTAAGGTAGGAAAACGCAGCCAAAGTACTTGTTGCCCCCTGCCTCCAGTCTTTATGCTAAGCTAGGCAAACAACATTCAGGTCTATATGCAACACACACACACACAATTTATTTTATCCTCTCATCGTCTTATCTCATCTTACTTTGGGAGAGACAGTGGTTGAATGCTATGTGAATGTGAATGTGTTTCATGCTAAAGTTTGTTTTAAACAACAAGCCTAAATATGTACTATTAGCTAATAGCTTTTATTATTGCAGGCACATTTGCTAACCAAGACCAGTAAAACACTAAATCTGAAATCTTTCTGTTCAAAAATCACACAAGTATCACACAGTGGTACGGTAGTGAGATTAGTGCAGCTGTGCAGGGCAATCAGTAGCCTATCAATCACAGTTTTTGTTTAAATAAAACAAAATTTGAAGACAGAGAATGGACTTTACCTCTCTAAGCGTATTAAATATCATCATTCGTACTAATTATCAGAGTTTGATTTATCTCACATTTCATTATTATCAGTTATGTCCTCTCTGTCTTTCAAGTTGTGAAAGTGTTTAATGTCTCAATCTCAGAACCAATCAGCTGTCAAACAATGATTTAGCATTTCTGGGCAATGGTCAATGTTTGGGGGCTTCTAGTGTAAACAGCAGGCATCTGAATAATGGCAAATCGATACCTTGGTCATCAGCAGATAAATTAAACAGGTAATAAAAAGCTAAATCTGCATCAGATGATAACTGATAGGTTCAAAGACTGCATTTTGGACAATGCGTTTCACCTCTTTTGCTGTGTTTACCTGCATGCAATAAAAGTCTGCTCAAACGTGACTGCACAACCAAACAGACTAAAAACAGACTACAAACTAAAAGCAGAATGCTTCCAGTACCATAAGCTTGTCTTTTGCCTACATAACTGAGATTACTCTCCAGATACAGATGACACAGATGACCTATAGATGCAGGTTTTAACACACATCAGTCATCTCTACCTGCTCATCAAAGCATCCCTGTACATGCATCAACTGATAATCAGCATCATCAGTCACTGACAAATCAAAGGTCTTTGCAGTAAGTGGCCTGTGGGTGAGGATGTTGCTCAACCTGAGGCAAATACAGTACAGTAGTAAGGTGTCAAAGAGTTATGATCAACCCATGCAGCAGATGGTTTTAGGGGGAGCAGAGTCAGGTTTGGGTGGGTGCGGGACGGAGGGGAGCACCAACCTGTTGCTCATGGATGTCATTGAGCTGTATCCGGACCTGCTTCTGGGAAGGAGATGGTTTATGATGAGGAATGAGGATGGGAGATGGCGTAAAGGGGAAATACTGAATGTAAAGCTGCAGGGCTGCTGATGTAATGGCAAAATAATGCTATTTTGTCCAAAATTGTCCAAAAATATATGAAAGATTTATGAAAAATGTTTTAAAATACTAAGATGTGAAGGGAGCAAGCAGAAATACAGGGAAGGTTTTCTTAAGAATATATCACATTGTGTCATTCTTGGGAAAATATTTATTTCTAGTAGGATAACTGAAAAAAAACAAAACACTAAAGATTATTTGATTCAGTAACAATGTAATGTGGAATTAGGAGTCTGAACAATGTTCATGGCTGAATAGGATGACGTACTGTATAATTAAGGTTTGCAACCTGTCAGTTGACCATGACTGTATTGGATAAGAAAATATAAGATCTTTTTTTTAATTCTAATAGAGTAATAGACTTTACACTCATAGGAAGCATTAACCTTTTGCTACTTTCTGAACCACCTTAAAACATAAGAAACCCAGAGAAGTCTGGAGAGTTACTGAGAAACTTTAAAGGCTCCAGTGCTTGACACAGACTTCAACAAAATTTTGAAAGTAAACTCAACTACCCTATAATCATTCAAGTTCAGCCAATCTTATTATTATGTCATCCCTATTAACATTTGTACAATCAGAAACATCTAAAATCTTCCCATTTGGTATCGAGGTAAGAACATTTCAAGGCAAGGGGTTCTGTAATGTAGATTTTCTTTGTTTATCTATGCAAATTTCTGACACAGTAGCCTCAAGCGTCAACTGTGGCTCTGTGGACTTTTCCACTCACCTTACTCTTTTCCTCCTGCTTGGCTGCCTGTCTGCATGGGGGATGCCAGATAGAAGATCCTGAAACCACAGAGGCAAACACAACAGCAATCAAACATCTTTTCAAACATGTCATGTCATTTTGCATCACCCATAGCAGCATGAATCTGGAGGGCAGTGAGGGTTGATAGGTTCACCAATTTGTCCCATCTGAAATATCTAAGAAGATTTGTCCAGACAATCCCGATCCTCCCACAGTGAATTATTAATCACTGATTTATTTAAATTTAATCAAAGATCATCAGCAGGTCAAATTTTCACTTTTCCAGTAATTTGGTTTACCTATAAAACTGATACCATTTTTGTTTCTTAGCATTTCTTTGTGTTCAGTCTTAACAAAAAAGTAATAACATGCTAATTTTTAAATGTATAGGGTAATGATATGTCAGACAAAACAGCTTTAACCTGAACATGTTAACACTATCTTCGACAATAAAGTGAGTATGGTGCGGCATGCTAACATTAGCATGTAGCTCAAAGAAGCTGTGCTTTAGCACAGAGCAAAGTACGTTCGTGCTACAAATTGGTTTTTGAAATTGTTATGAGCACTGTAAAACTATTGTGAGCGCACTCAGATTCCTCTTTGTATTTGTTGGTAGTGTTCATTTAATAAGTGTTGTAGCTTGCTGGGTATTAGCTTGTGTATTTGTGTTTTTTAACTTTATATGATTGGCTCATTTAAAAAAAAAATTCTACCAAAAGAAGCAACATGTAAACAAGATAAAATTATTTATAAAACCATTAACATCCATCCTAGAAGAAGCAAAAAAATCCAATACAATTTTTCAACTTTTTCACAAGAACACGTGACAGTGACATTTTTTAGTCTTATGGTTTCAAAATTTATTTCTTCAATTCACCCTAAAGTGACAAATATTAGTACAGGAGTTGAGGAAAATTAATCATCCAAGGCAAGCACCAGCTGCTTCTTTTTGTCAGTGGCATGGCAGCAGAGTGTGACGCTGTGACTCAGGCACATTTGTGCATGATTTATTCACCAAGCTGCTAATCCACTGCATAATGCATTGGGTTTATCATGATATACTGCTGCTCAAGAGTGTGATGAAGTAAAGACTGAAGACAGGTGTTGAGAGTTTAGGGACACATGAATAAGAGAAAGAAGAGAAAGAGAGCACAGTGGAGAAAAAAAGAGTCACAGCTAGATATTTCACTCTGGTGCTTCTCATCGTTCAACAATAGACGGTTTTAGGATTTCATCCTTTGTTATCAGGCTAAAAGAGCTACCTACACTGGGGTTTGGAGCTTCACTGAGAAACATATCAGATTTGATATCAGCTTAAGCATCAAAACTGTTTCTACCTTGCAGGTACATTTCTTCTCCTTCGGCAAACATCTGCTCACAGCGGGCACAGCGGGCACATGATGGGTGGTAATGCTTCTCTCCAGCCTGTTGGGAATTAAACAGAAACAGATGATGACAATAGAGCAGGTCAGGTTTTTTTAGTCCTTTTCGAGGAATTATGAAAAGGGCACCTAGGTAATTTAGTATTTGATTGATGCTTGATATGTCATAAATATTGTAATTTTGACTTAAAGGGAGAATCTTTCAACCCATTTTTTTTTAGAATAACTATGACTTTAAACTTTTGCCTAATTACTGTATTGATATTGAGTCACCACGTTTTTTTTTTTAAATTTCTAATTCCTAACTTGTATTTTTTGTTGGTACAAATGAAATAAGTAATCTACAGATTTACCACAATCATTTATTGTTAGCCTTTCTACCCAAGCAAAATTCTCAGGTAACATGGCAATATATCATATAGGTATATCTTGCTCATGTACAAAAAAAAAAAACTTCAAGTATGAATCTCACAAACAAGTGCCAAACACATTTATGGCAAGAAGATGTCTCTAGATGTTTTGTCCTATTACTCAGAGCTGATAATGTTGTTAACAATTGGTCTTCCTTGCAATTACACCTACAGCCCGAAACACAAAAGATGTGAAGACACTGCTGTTTGTGTGTATGTGCCTGTACAGAAGCACACCCAGCTTATTCTCTGCATGTCCACAGGAAACGTTCATTAGAAAATTCATAATTAGTTGGGAAAAGTGCTGATGCAACATGAATAAACAATCCCAGGAGTGTTGCTAAGCTAATGGTAATTTAGTGTCCAATTAGCATTACTTAGTACAAGTGCCACCAGACACATTCGACAACAGAGACAAGCTTGCGTTGCATTGTTTAGCCACAGGGTGGAGCACTGGTGTTAGGTAACGAGAGCTGCAGATAAATTCCTACAGGGAGGCATATAGAGGCACAACAGTAAATATGGCTTTCAAAGCATTACAGTCATCTTTGGGTGCACAGGCTAAAGCTGGAGCAGGACTGGGCTCTGTGCAGGCCCCTTACTCCACCGATACCACTGATGGGTGCCAGTTGATGTTCTGAGCAGCTATAATCACCAACTGCAGACCCTTCCTGTCCTGAGCCTAACACATCCCATGCCAATTTGTAATGTTTTCCAGTCAGAATGCTTTCCATTGCTCCTCTGCAAAAACTTGACAAGTAAGCATGCCTGTTTAAGTTCCCTTAAGATGTGAAGTTGATTCCAAGGCACCTACTCTTAATAGCTTCGCTGTCAATGTCCTTCAAACTGTCTAAGATATCCTACAAATTTTCCAATGAACCTAAATAATGATTTGGCAGTGGCTGATGATTTATCATAACTGGTGTGTTTTGCATGGAGTTGAAAAACGGGTTCAGATAAAGGCGATAATCTGTCTTCTCCAGAGCAGAGTTATAACCCACAAGGCTGTGTGAGAGGAAATGGGGTTGTCATTATGAAGATAAATGCATCCATGATATTGCTTTGAAGACATAGTGTGAATTGTTCCTGAGCTTCTGATCAACAGGACCATTTGGCTTAAGGTCCTCAATGGTCCAAACCAACCTGGGACTGGAGTTGGCTGGACCCAAAGTGCAGCTGCTAACGTTGTTCTCTCTCTTGTATCGGGAACGGTTGGCTAATCACCCTTGGGTCTTTTTGGGTTTGGTCTGACTGTTCTTGAGTTCCTCCGAATTGGATTTGTTTATTTGAAAAAAGTTTTTGTTGCGTGTCGGTTTTCAGTAAGTTTTCCATCATTTTACCACCTTCTTAGTTTGGTACAAAAACTGATTTTTTTCTCAAACACCATCTCCTTTTTTCAATAAGTCATTCCGTTATTCAGTTATGTAATCAAAATACCAGCCCATTTGCCCAGAGAGAGGTGAATTTCTTTTTTGTGATAAAGATGTATTTTTCTCTCCTTGCAAAACAGTCATCTGATGTCTGCTGATCTCTGCTTCCCAGAGGCTTCTCATCTTGCTTTAACAGCAGCCTGATTACTCACAGTCCCTCTGAGATCCCTCCACTTTGCTGCGTCATCTCAATATGGAACCATACCAGAAAACAGGACGTCGACACCCCATTTCTTGGATAACACCCTGCTTAAATGCTTATCCAGACCAAATGGACAGCAGATGGTGAGAGCACAGCAACCCAAGACGTGAAGATCTGACCAAAATTGAGCAGGAAGACTCCAGGTCCGGCCCTTATTATTGGGAGAAAAAAGTAAGGTGAGGTGCTTGAAAACTGGCAGCAGGTTATGGACACCATGCCAGAAGCTCATATTTGACTGAACTAAAACAGATATACAGTCAGAGATCGACAGAAAAGAGGAAGCTGACTTAGAAACATCCAGGCCCGGAGATAAAAAGCTGGAACTGGATTGAAATTTAAACATGGAAAGAATGAGAAGGCAGGAAAGGAGATAGCAGTGCAATCAAATCCTTCCTTTGTCAGAATCCAAGGCTGCATGAGAGGAAAATTATCATATTCAATGTCCTGCAGGACAGATAAGTCAAGGAAGAGGAGGGGTTGAGGATGCTTTGTAAGGAGAGGGACCAAACAGTCTTGCTTTGGATGGGGGTTACAGCTGGTCATGCAGGGTTCAGATTCATGGCTGAAAGTCCTGCAGAGTTTTGAAACAGCCATGGTAAACAGCTGGGAGAAACCATGACAGCCCGTTGCAAATAGCTGCCCAGCCTTCTCAGCCTCCTTATTAAACCAATTACAAATATACCACCTGCTTTTTCCAAATTTATCCTCTCTCTAATGCCCTTGCCATCACCTCGTCTCGCATTTGCACAAACCAGTCAGCCAAGGGAGGTGATCCATTTAAAAGATTGGAATAGATTTTTGTGAGTCTACACAGACACACACAAAAAAGTAATCACAAAAGCTTTTCATGGTCTGGGTTGGTTTTCATCAAGTCAAGTGCATCTACATCAAATTCTATTTGTGACTTTTTTTTATTTCTTTAAAATAAATTTATTTCTTCCTGTTTGTAGCTTTACTGAAGATAGGAACACAAAAGAATTTCAGTCGACATCCAGTTCAGGCTTTTACAGCACATTTCCTGTCACAAATTCTCAAGTAAAGGCTTCAGTATGCTTTAAATGAATTAGCCTCTACTATACATTGTCCCACAGACAATAGTGTACCTGTTCTGAATGACCGCACTCCCAGATGGGATAAATGAGCTCGATAACACACTCTCCTAAAGTCTCTTCTACGAGTCTTTTACTGGGCTGTGCACAAGAAAACAGACAGAAATAGTTGTGAAAAAGATGAATGTAGAGAACTCGAGAGCATTTTTGTCTGATTTTTTAAAATTATTTGATACTGGATAGAACCAAGTTCTGCCACTGAAAAGGGGACATCAGATGGAGTCAAACCATACTGTGACCATTAGGTTATTTCATAGACTCTGTTCATGAAAAGTAGAGATAAATGTTCATCTTTTTGGCCAGATAACTGTGCTGCTTAGCAGCTATTACCAGACGAGCCCATGAACACAGCATTCCTGAGAGATTCCTTAAATAACTGTTACTCTGAGAAGAGTGGTTCCTTCTTGGATGATCCTGAGGGCTGCTTTGCTTCAAGCATATTAAGGCTTTCTCTTAAATTATAAACCACAGAAATGTGTAGTAGATCAGTGTCTACAGAACTGCCATGTAGTAAAAGTAAGGACGAGCCTGTGCGGTCATGTTTTTGGAGGAGGGTGGACGTCAGCATGGCACGCACTCTCCGATGAGGGAATTTACGACACACAGACCCCAGCTGACCCCTGTATGCTCGGGAACACGGAAAGTATAGCTTCAGCTTTAAGGGGTATCCTGTGACACCAAGGGCTCCTGACCAAGCTGCTATATGTGACCAGCTGGGAGAGGCAGCGCAACTATCAAACAACAATGCCACAAACCTTTCTGTATTGTTGGGTATGTTATTCTCCAAGGGCTGATAGAATAAAATATACCATATCCAGCCTTTGCAATGCGACTAACTGATATAAACTCCACTATGCAGTACTTTGTGCTCCACCTTTTGGTAAGCACACCTCATACTGTCCAGAGAGCCTTCCAGCAAATCCAAGGGAAGAGACATCACTTCACTTACTCGTACTATTTAAATGCTGAGGGATTTCTCAGAGGAGGAATACACGAACACCGCAGCGATGAGCCGCTGAGCAACAAAGACGGAGATCAAAACAAATCAACAGTCTCAACCTCGGCCACTGCCGCCATCTCCACTTATTGACTCGATACGTCCCCAAAAGGCAAACTCTTTGATCTCAAACAAATGCCATGACATTTTGAACGCTCAGCATCTTTCAGGTTTCAAAGCGCAGCGCAGCACAGGTAGAGTGGCTCCTACACTAACGCTGGCACTCAGTTTCACAATAACAGAGGACATCATAGGACTGGACTTGGCTTTTATTAACTGGGAAGAATCTCTTATAGGAATAACACTACAGAAAGTTTAATTTAATGCTTTTTATTAGTTTGCATGTAATATTTAATATCATACTATATTAACTCACCCTTCAGTTCAAACCTTTCTTTTATTTTTTCAGAGATGAGGTAATGAAAGTAGAACGGAGGTGAGGAAAAACTTGCCTTGAGCGACAAAACGGCAACTCAAGACCACTCCACCACTCCTTATTCAGAACACACACAACCAAAGCAAACACACACACACACCTTAAAGGTACATGTGTTTGACTCCACACACTTTAGGGCAAAATAAACAAATAACCCCCCCCCAACCCCAAACAGAACATCACAGTACTGTCAGAAACAGAGGTAGGTGATGTCATTTACACACGCACACACACACACGCTCTCATCTCATTTCTTATGTTTCCGCTGCTCTCCAGACACTGGAACCTGATAGGTGGTTATGAGATCGGAGGATGTGAGAGAGCGTCATGTGATGAAAGAAAGGAGAGAAAGTGAGAGAGAGAGGGATTGTTGTTTGTCTCCATAATGCTACTCTGTTTGTTCGGAGGTCACGGCAGGAGCTTCCAAGACCCCCTCCTATGAAAGCTTTCTTCCTCTCTTCCCCCCCCCCCCCAAGGAGAGTATCCCGTGTCCCATCCCTCCATCACTGCAGAACAACAGACTGCTTCACTAAAACCACATTCCTCTGCACTGATTTCTACCTGCCTCTCCAATTGGCTTTTTCTCATCCATTTCTGCCCATCTTTCTCTCTCTCCCCCCCCCCCTCTCTCTCTCTTTCTTTCATTCCATCCCTGCAGATTCTACTGTCTTTTCATATCCAATCACTTTTTTGGGGTTGCATGCTGCCAAATATACTCATTTCTGACAGTTTTTTCCTCTTTTTATTTAACAATCTTATCTCTATATACCATGATAATGATAGAAGATATATAATAAAGATTTTGACACAAACATGTGCCCACTCTAGGTTTAACACAGGCCCTCTGACTAACAGTATGATATATTTAAACATAAAATAACACAAGAAACAACACTTTTATAGTTTACAGGAACCAGGATTTCTGATAATTACTCTAGTGTCTCCAATCCATCACCACAAGTCAGAATGAGACCTTCATATTAATTTAGAAGCAACAAGATTATGATTACAAATACAAACTGCATTCACCTGAAGCCATTTCATTCAAAAATCTATTTTCTGTGAGTTCACATCTATTAAATAATGAAAGCAGACTAATTTACCAAGCTGTCACTCCCTTTTCCCTAAATCATTAGTTTAATTATAGTTTTTTTATTTTTCTTATAGCAGTGGCTGCACAACAGTCTTAAGTCTCAGTTTTGCTCTTTTGTTTTATTAAAAACAATTATTAGTACAAGTTACAGTTATTTGTGTATTATCTTTGGAATTCTGATGGTATAACGACACCTTATTTATAGCCTCTGTCTTAGTCATAATATTTAATTATTCATCTACTTTTTCTATGTTGTGAAATAATTTAGTCTTTTTCTTAACCCACTCTAATAAGTATCACCATCTCCATCTTATCTTAAATACTCAGCTGCTGATTTGTTCATGTTGCTTGTGATTGATTTGTGATTAAGAACTCTGCCTCCCACATGTTGTTCACCTGTATGTAATTGTAAGTGCTGCTATTTTGGCCAGGAAACAAGTAATAAACCCTCAGCCATTGTAGGGTATGGTATGTTTTTTTTTAATTAGGCGTTTTTCCCTGAGGAACAGGCATACACTGTACTAGTGGAAAAACCTGCCATATAGTGTGTAAAATCAGTGGTAACAAGCTGCAAAGGTCAGGCTCATTATAAATAACCTCTACCAGACATCTCAGCTACTAATATTATGAGCCCCATCACAGATAAACTACACTTGCACCGAAAAATGTGTAAAAATATTGAGCATCATCACATAAGCAACTTATGAATGAAAGTGTTAGTTATTTACTCCCTTTTAATTACCTATTTTGCTCTTTTCTTTTCATTTATTCCTACATTCTGAGTTGCTGCAATTCTTGCAATAGTCAACATGACCATTTCAATGTGACTGTGCTCTTGAAATTTACTGGATGTCATCCTTCTTGACTTGTCACCACTCTGGTCTAAAATTAAACAAAAAAACAATTAAAACCAAGTCTTAAACTTGCTTTGCTTCGGGAAAAAAATGTAAAAATTATTTAAAAATTGAAAACAATGTCATCCTAATATTAGATTTTTGGCCCATTTCAGAGTCCAATGCTTTTCTGAACTAGTTTTGTTTTCCCACGTGACGTTAACAGTGAAACTCTTTCTGTCTCCATGTCACTATTTATATTGTTCATACAAACTCAACCAGGTCATGAACAGGCACACACATACAGCACAGCAGCTCACACATGATGCAGTAACAGTGATGACTTGGGGAACACAAGGCTCACATCTCATATCTGATTACATTTTTAAAAAATGTAAAGCACTGGACGCCAAGATGTCCAAAAAAAGGGGTCAAGAACTGAGTGTGTCATCTGTCCTTGAGCCGTCAGTCCTTTATCAAACAGACTGTGTGGCTCCGTCTAATGGCACACAGAGGCAGACTGCTACCTGAGAGTGAGCAACAATGAACGGTAACCTGCCTGAGGCCGAGAGGAGAAAAGGGAACAAGGAGAGGTAATATGGGTATGTGTGTGTGCTGTAGAGAGTAAGGTCAAAGCCATTTTTCCTCAAAAAAATAGGGAGATTGTGCTGAATGGCCAAGCTGGCCCGACAAGAGAGCAGATAGTGGCTGCCTGGTTCTCCCTGTGGACCGACACAGCAGGCCGCAGAGGGACTCTGATCTCAGCACAGCTCACCCTGTTAGCCTCTGCAAGCTTCCCTGTGCTCTGCTCCTTTTCACACTGAAAAATGATATTACTTAAGGAGGGTCGAAGCTGAAAAATTCTAGAGATACGCATAAAAAAAAAAGAGCTGGTCCAAGATCTGTACATACAGATCAGATCAGGCACCGGCTCTTTCATGTATGTTCATTAGCAATGTATGAGATCTAATGTAATTTTAATGGTCGCTTTTGGGAAAAGGGGTCAGCACTGGAAGCTGGTAAGTATTATTATAAGAATAAGACGTATGAGAAGTACAATATAACAGGATACATTATGGTACAATAATAACAGAAGAAACCACTGTGAACAACATTATAAACAATGCTGTACAAAGTGGCGCACCCAAGGTTTCCTGTTGTACTCCTGTAAAGTCAGGGATTCAAATACAACAGTTTAAAGGAAAGACCATAATCAAAGCTGAAGAGACTGAGACACCTCGACTTTTAGTCTCGTGTGTGGGTAAATCTTCCAAATTGTTGGATCCCACACTTTCCATGATGCAACTTGGTTGCATCTTTCTTAAGACCCTTCCCACTTGGTGTGTGAACATGTCTTTTCAAATAGTCAGTGCAGTACTTATGTGTAAGAACTGTTACTACAGTTATAGTCCTGCCTTAAAAAATATATGCTATACTCACATGGCCATTCATTCAAATACCTGTTATCTTTTTGTGTTATAAGTATTCTGCAATCCATTCATTCACGATTATTATTCTATCAATTTACTTATTCTGAAATTTCTCTTTTCTCTAAATTTAACTCATCAGCGCTGTAATTTTACCTCCAGGACTTTTCCAGTGATGTACTTCTTGCAGCTCTCACACTGGATGCCGAACATGGCGTGGTAGTCCATCTCACAGTAGGGGATTCCATCCCTGATAGGATAACACAGGACAAGTCAGCAGATCAGAGACAGCGCAGAGCTTCAGATACACTTCGGCTCACACAGCAGACAGCTCAGAGCCTCACAATCCTCCATGCACCATGTCTGAGCTGACAGCACTCAGCAGGTGCTTAAGGGTGGAGCTCCCACGGCAGAGATTCAACCATGACGACGGAATTACATTTCGATTATTTGTAAATATTTTGCTCCAAATATTAAATTGCTTGTTCGGGCGAGATATATATGAAGCATGTCATTATGATACAAGTGTGAAGATGATATTGCAATGCTTTAAGCTAGCAAGTGTCTAAAATATTGATCGAATATATCAAAACGTTAATAAAAAATGTGTTGGGTTAGGTTTTTTTGACGAAGAAAAAGTCCTGCATTGTTTACTTGAACTGTCTTAGCAGCATGAACCTGCTCTCTATTGGTGCTTCAATAACAAGTGCTATAATAAGTACTTAAATATGAAATTTTAACAGACACAAAATTCTTTTGTTTTTAACAATCTGTGCAGGCAGTACAGGTAGCACAAAATGTAACAAATGCTATTATTTCACATAAATAAATCTACACATTCCTAAACCTGAAAGTTCCTCTGCAGACATACTAATGATTTTTTGCTCACCATGGTTTTTCTTTTTTTTCTGCACTAAAATAAGCAATTGGCATATTTTTGAGAATTCCGGTTGTAATTATCACCATTTATTTGTTTATATTGTTTGTTAGCTTGTTAGGTTGCAGCTGGCTGTAGCTGACACAGGGTTGGTGGTTTTGCTAATGCACACTCTCACTGTACTGACAAGTCTGCCATGCGCTGGAGGTTTCAAGTTTCCTTAAGTGCCTTAAGCCTATAAATTTGTGACACATCAAATCTAGCTTGCCTGGGGTACATTTAAGTCTCAGATTAAAATAAAGCACACAGACATCTTCTCCCACAGTAGAGGAATGTGAAAACACCCCTCCAGTGACAAACTTTGCAAAGAAACAGTCAGTATGGTCAATATCAGACAGGAGAAAAACACAATCTTTAATGGAGGGGCTCTTTCAAAAAGTGTTATTCTAGCCTAACAATTCCAAATACAGGATCACTTGCTACAGAGGTAGCAGTAGGAGTGAAGGACTGTAGATATGGTACTGTATTTGCAAAGCCAGACTGACTTACTTGCTGATGTACTCGGCATTGAGCACCTTGTTGCAGACTTTACACTTGAAGCAGCCCAGGTGCCAGTGCTTGTCCAGTGCTACAAGAGACTGTTCATTCTTGAACTCCTTTCCACAGCCACAGCAGTCTGCACAGACAACAATAAAGGAGTTGAGGTGATATTCAATTGCAAATAATGGGAAATGATACAAATTTGACTTTCCTTATTCAGAAAGTTCCCTCTATAGCACTTTGGTACTATTGAAAGAATGAAATGTACGAATAAAACCCCTAAAAGACTTTACTTGAACTGGAATGCCTGAGTTCAATTAAAACAGTGCCATTTCAAAGGGTAAAACAGAAAATAACAATGGTGAGTGATGTAATAAATCATGGTTTGCAGCTTCCAGGGTGCATGATTTATGCTTTAGAGAGACAGAGACATTAACAAAGTACTGACTGTGGACAGCCTGTATGGGTGCAGGGCTGTCGGCAGGGAGAGGCTGGGTACACTTTTGGCAGATACACTCCTTCCCATTAAATGTCACTCGGTCGCCTGCCGGAAACGGCTGTCTGCAAGCAAAAAGACAACAGAGTGCATTACATAAAGGCACTGACTGATGAAGTTTGTGCATGTTGAAACAAACAAAAAAGCTCTGAAACAAGATTCAGATTATCCACATTTGTAGGTGGCTCACAGCCTCTCATGGCAGGGTGAGCAGGTTTCACTGCAACACACATTAATAAAACCTTCCCACACTCAGTGAGTTCTCTGATCTGACACAGAGAAGAAAAAACAATATTAATAAACTGATGACTAGATGAAGTCAGGAAGGAGCCTCCTTTGTTATCATGAAGCAGGAGCATTTATTGGACTTTTTTTCCAAAAAAAAAAGACTTTACTATTACTAATTTTTGGTCAAGTCTAAAACAGAACTCCATCCACATTGTTTAACCTTATTGTAACGTATTATTCCTGTACTATTTGATGACATTGTCCTATTTTGTTGTGTTCAAACAAATTTAGTGATATTAAGTTAATGAATATAGGCCATAATTTAATTAATGTGAGAGTTGCATCCTAAATCAATCACTTTTCAATTTCAAAATTTCATTATTCCTCTGGAACTTCCAGGCTTGAAAGACAGTTACTGATTCCAAACAAAATATTTGTACACAAGTACTGCATCGATTACAGGACATTATGTGAATTTGGAACAATATCCGTTCTTTTAACCTGTTTTGTATATTTTTAATTCCGATAACAAATGACAAAATGGCTAAAACCTCTTTCTGAGTAGAACCTGCAGTAAACCCTCTTGGATAGTAGTAAAAAACAGTATAATCTGCAACATCTTAATGAAAAGGCACGGCCCCTGAACTAAATTATCAGCAATAAACCTTGGCCACATTTAAAAAACAGTATTTTCATTCTGGTACAGACATGATCTGATCTGATACAGCATAAGGGACTTTTTCCACACTGGCATCAAGTTACCATTTTTATATCAACATATAAACCAAGATGACAGTGCTGTGTCGGTAAAAATACATTTGTGCAGTTCAATTTTGGTGTCATTTTTATGGTAAAATAACACTTGTGCTTTCCTTGGCTCAAACCAGGTCTAAGTGCATTGTGGACCACACAGGCCCCTTGCTGTGGCTTTATTGGGTAAGAGCGCACATGAACTAATCCATCCAAAATACCACGGAGAGATTTGATGGATGTCCTATGTATTCCAACCTTAAATAAATCAATGGAATAAATTGTTTTTAGTGCAACCTTATTATTCACTTAACCATGTAAATTTTTAAGCTGACTCTTGTCTATTGAACTGAAAGCGAAAAAGCTTCTGACATTCGTCATGATAAAGTTGCTGTTGACTACAAATTAACTGAAATAAAATTTAAAACCTTTTAACCTTATAATCCAGTTCAGTAATCTGCCCCACCATACAAGGAGAGTATGATGCTACATCATTTATGCATAAAATGTTAGGACAATTATTGCATAGCAGCTTGATGTGTATGCTTGGAAAGCAAATTTCACTTGTGGCTATGTTCACCAAAATGCAAAAACGGTTGGCCACACTTATATCGGTTCCCTGCACACAGAAGCTAGCTAGACCCGTGTTTGTGCAGTAGCTTGATAGACATAAATAGAGCCTCAAGATATAAATGTTTTAGTCTGCACACATTTTATTGAGTCTGCTTCTGATTGACACAAGTTTGTGTTTGGCCCTTTCCTGCTTCAGTGTGACAATGCCCTGGTGCACCACCATCTCCATAAAATAAATAGTTTTCCTAGCTTGGCGTGGAATTGGACTGGCTAACCTCATCCAGTGTCTTTGGAATAAACTGTGAGCAGAGCCTCATCAACCAGCATCAGCACCCAACCTCACTGATGTTCTTGTGACTGAAGGGCAATTCTTCACAGAAAAGTTCCAACCTTTGGACAGACTTTCCAGAAGATTAGAGGCTGTAATAGCAGCTCATTAATGCCCATGATTTTGGATTAACACATCAGATATTATTACGCATGGCTGCCATGTGTAAGTGTGACCAAGTCACCATGGAGAAAAACAGCACATTCAAAGTTTGATAGGACAATCAGTCAAGCACATTGTTAATGGCTTTAACATTCAGACATGGAAGCTGCTGTAAGAAATGATCAGATAAATTCATTGATTGATTGTGTTTTCATTCACAAGCCAAACTCTCTTTGGAGACAAATGCCATTATACAGTTAAGAGGGACATAACAGACACAGTGAAACAATGTTAATGTCTCCTGGCTGTTCGCAAGAGCTGCTCCAGCAAAACAGTTGTCACCGAGTCAACTACAGAAGGAATGATGATTCCTTGGCAGAGCAGGGCTTCGACCGGCTGCCACGTGCTGCTTCCTACAGCTCTGAAATGTGATATTACAGCTGCTGTCTCACTGTCACAGCCAACTACTGAGATAAATACATCCAGGGCCAGTTGAGAGAGACGAAGATCAAAGGTTGGACTAGATATTACACAGGTATAAACAATCAAGTTTAATTTTCAAAGACTGACATATTGAGTCTACATCTATTTTAAATTCTCCCTTAGTACATGTTTAGCCTGTCCACAAATGCAATGATGTAATGTCTAAATATTCCCTTCTCATAATCATTATGCATTGATTTTACTGTTTCATTACTGTATGCCCCTGTTAATGCAATGCAATTTTAATTCCTTTTTTATGTAAAATTATCTTGGCATGTAATGGAGTCTAAAAAATGACATGATTTCCTGTACAAACATGCATTGTGACTTTGACGATAATCTGACTTCTCCTTCAGCACAAAGATTTGACAAGAACTGATGTATTATCAAGAACAGACTTACAACTGCTGCATTTTAGTCCTCTTTAACTGCCTTTAACTACCAAAAAGGAGCTAACAGAGCTAAAAGCTGCTAGCATGGCCACCTCATTCGCATTCTACTACTTTGTGTGGCAGAGTATATATATATATATATATTTAAATTGTCTTGTCACATCAGATCTATAGTTTAATTCAGTAAGTTATTTGACTCTAAACAAAAAATGTGTTGGTCCTTTAGTGTGTTTAATTAAAGCGAAGCTCATTTAGATGGATTTTTTATGTGTTTTTCCTGATACCTTGAAGCATAATTGTTAATGAAC
>JAQNCA010000019.1:2266564-2282503 GCA_029783725.1 Acanthurus tractus | reverse complement strand
TCTGGGGTTGTTTCTATTTTCTTCAATAAGTGAGGAGTAGTAGGCAGCTCGAGCATGTTTTAAGGCTCTCATGTAGTAGTTAATTAAAGCGAAGCTCATTTAGATGGATTTTTTATGTGTTTTTCCTGATACCTTGAAGCATAATTGTTAATGAACATATGCTCTGACCCTTTATAATGGTGGAATACAGGAAGTATGTAGAGTAATGAAGGCAGATTAGTATATGTAATAGTATGTGAATTTGCAGATATGTTAGGTTGCATGCAACAAGCAAACACACATTGACAAAAATAAAGACACAGAAAAACCCAGACACAGAGAGTGAAAAACAGAGGTAGATTACTATTGATGAATCACTGGTGATCAATACAGCACTGTGAACATGGGCCACGGAAACAGCTGAGTCTTAAGTCTCACCCCAAGCAGGATTTGCTCTGTTTCTCTCAACTCTATTTTTATATTCTGCACAATAAGCCTTTTGTGTGTTTTCCCACCAGAAATAAAACACAAAAGTGATATTTGTTTTGAGAGTAGAACAGAAGTTCAGTGATCACATTGCAAACCTCAAATGCTAAACTGGAACATTCTGGTCTCAGGTTCAACATGGAGATCACAGAGGTATGATAGCATGAAAACACACACACACACACACTAACAGACATCCCACCTCAAGTTCAAAAAGACACTCAACACTAGCTGTGGGAATGGGCTAAGTGGCCACACCGACTGACCACGCACTTAGAATTCCTGCCTTGGAGAGGCTCCCCTTACCTTTCTAGGCCTGAGAAACAACACTGGTTACAATAACACACCCATACACACACACGTTCAGTCAGTGCAGCATACGCACGGCTGGAAACAGGTGAGGATGCCTATGACCCGCAGAAACACGTGTATTCATGAGCTTTGCTATATTTATACATTTGTGTAGATCATATTTTTATATACTTGTAAATGACACCTAAACCAGAAGAGCTCAGCTGCTGCTGTTAATGTGTGTAAAAGAAACACAGCTCAGGGGCTATATCTGCCTCTGAAAAGATGCCTTTTCTTTTTAAATCTCTACCTTTTTGAGTAGTCATGGTTGGAGTAGGAGGAGCCATTTAACAGGTAGAAGGAGATGCATTAGAGCTTTCAATCATCTCATGGTATTCTTCAGGTGCTTGATTTTGCACATTTTTAAATGGAAATAAAGATGATGACATTTCCAATTTTGGAGCCCTCTGGAGACTGCTAATCCATGTTTACCTGAAGGTTTCTGCTCACTTCATTGACACGTGACTAAATGTCACTAACATGTTGACTTCCCACATCTTGTTTCTTACTTGCAGGAGGCGCAGACGAAGCAGCGGGGATGGTAGGTCTTGCCCAGGGCAGACACCACCTCCCCTTCAATGAAGTCCTGACAGCTGAAGCAACGAGTCCCGTACATTCTCTGGTAGTCGAGAGTACAGATGTATTCACCCTGTCGCACGAAGAAGCCTCCCTGGGCCAGTTCACATCCACATACTGCAAGGGGAGAGGGAAGAAGAGAGGGAAGGGGGGAGAGAAAAAGGGTATCGAGGGAAAAGAGAATGGATAAAAGGAAAGGATGGGCACAAGAAGGGAAAAAATAAGTGTAAGAGATTATTTAAAATGAACCATTGCACAACTCTAAAAGCAGAATCTTTGAAAAAACAAATGCTTCCTCTGCAACAAGAATGGCTTGAGCTTATTTCACAAAGCCACGGTGGAAACCGTGACAAAAACCATAAAGACAGGGATTTGGTTTGCTATCCCATTTTTCTCGGCTGTCTCCCTCTAAATACTGCTATCTGAGGATATTAAGGCTTTATTTTGTCTCACGTTTGTTAGGTTTAGTACCAAAAAAGCAGCATGGCTGTAGCGACTGCAATGTCAGTCAGCCCACCACTTCAGTGAAAACTAAGCTATCTTGACAACAAATGGATAGATTGGCAAGATTTTGACATTGATGTGCCGCAGATGATGATCCATTCATTTTGTTTTCGCTGCTACCATGAGGTTGATGCTTTTGGTCTGTGTGAAATATTTTAAAATCAAAGAAATGGACTGAAAACCATGTTAACACTGACCTTGACTGACCTCAACACACAGACCAGAAGCATCACAGAGCTGCCAGCATGGCTGAGGACTTTTAAATTATTATAGTCTATTATTTGTTTTCCAGTTAAACTGCCTTTTACATCAATTCTTAAAAGTTTATTAAAATGTTTATTTTTTTGGGTTACTTGTAAAATGTGGGTACAACCATGGATAAATAAACTGCCCCATAATTATTTATACATATGAATACATTTTAAATGTGTTTAAATGTAATCATATGGAATATACTGTCTGGCTTTAAGTATAGGATAACAATCGTGCTTTGCTGTTTTAAACTGTACTGAACTGTATTACATTACACTATAGGATATGATACCTTACCATGCAATAAAAGTTCCATGCAAAAAAAAGTGCATTTAAAAACATACAAACAAACACACACAAATAGCTCAGTTTATTCATCTGATAAGCAGTCAAAGAGGAGGAAGTATTGAAGGAAGCAGAGCCAGTTTGACACATCTGACTGGCTCTGCCTTCAGAGCCAATAACACCACACTGTTAGAATGGGTGTATAATTAACATGAGTGTGTGTGTGTTTGTAAAGGCTGCACTTCATCTATTTGTCTGGCTTTTAACAATACATGACAGGAACTCCAAATCATCGTCTCCTCTCATGCACACATGCATGATGATTACACATAGTAACCATGGCAACCGCATGACATCATAGACCAGCCACACCCTGAGGGGAAACCTCGCTCTATTTTTCCACTCCTTTAGCAAAAACAATACCCCTCCTTACTTTTCCCTCCATTCTTCCTTTCTGGAAAAAATGTCAGGAAAGATAAATGAGAAGTGTTTGTGCTGGTTGGTGTCGCACCCCGGGACGCCTCCGTCAGCCTGAACACACATGTGCATACTCTGTAAAACTCACAGAGACGTGTGAAAGTATGAGGTAAGAGACATAGGCTGCATGTGGGTAAGATGACACAAACATAACATGCTTCTCACACACACACACACGCATCTTTGCAGGAATGTGTGAGGGTATTAGGTGACACGTTCAAAATGTGGATGAAATCACGCACAACCACAACACGTGCTATCACTCCCTCACATTCTACAGAAGAGCTTGGGACACATCTAGGCACAGCGGCAGCAGAACCACTGGGTTTCCCGGCTCTCATGGCAGCTCAAACAATAAAACACAAAGTTCTAGCTGGCAGTGCAGCCTGTGCCAAATATCTGTCCACTGAAACAATCCATTCGTCCATCCACTGACAATGACTGTTTATCCTTTGCAGGGTCGCATGGCTGCAGCGTATTCCTGCTGACATTAAGCAAGCAGCAGGGTACCTCCTGGATAGGTCACCGGTTCACCACAGCACTGACAAACAGAGCTACAAGTTGTGCAAATTCAGTTATTCTGAGGTTTGCATTAAAAGAAATGGTTTTCTCAGGATTAAAAGTTTTTACTGCACATCTAGTGACACCTAACCATGCCAAAATAACAGAGCTACTGCATATGCTACATGTACCAAACCAGATCCAGGCTAGCAGCTCTGTGAGGCTCTACAATGCATAGCAGATCAATGAGCCAAATGCTAATGCCAACATGTCAACCCGCTTACCTTCCAAACACATTTGTTACTGTTACGAATGACTATGTAACTATTTCCTCTTTCATATGGGTGTTTCCAGTCTTTGCTATGTGGTATGCAGTACAACTTGTCATGCGGCTTTTGTTGCCTTCACAGTCGCCTTGATAAGCTCCTTATCTTTGTCTTTTATTTGTGGTGGTTTTTCATAAAGTCATTACCTAGCTCATCTTTAAAAAACAGGCACTGAAGCTGCAGTTGGTCACTTGATCCAGTCTCACAGCTTAAGGTACAACTACTGTTTATGACATTTCTGATGTTTTACTCTTAATTTCTGCCATGTTGTTATGCTCTTGGTGTCATAAATCACTTCCCTTTGCTTCCCTATGTATATTATAGGCCTTTTGAGTTTGGGGTCACAGCAATAGCTGCTCCTGCAACTGCTGAAAATGTTTTTAATTTCACTAAAATACAAAAACTAATGTACAACTGTTTCAGAACACTTGCATGCACCGGTCTCTTTCAGCTTCAGCTCAGTCATCAATATCTTATTTATATTCATAATAGAGAACTAAATCTGTCTTTTTATTTTGAAGACAGCACAAATCCAGGAATCAGGCCTAAGTTGTGGGGATTTTGTAGCTTTTAACTTTCTCTAGTGCCAGAGGCAATTTCTTGCAGATATTTTGCACAAGTACTTTATGCATATGTGGGATCAAGCTTGTACATTCAGGGATTACAGAAATTTAAAAGTGGCTGACAGCTTCTGCTGACATACAGTACACCCATGTAGAAGTAGCACGGTTTACAAGCTTGTGTAAATTCCCATACACTTATTGGAAACATTTGTCTATTAGTTGCATAACAATCCAACTCTCCCACACTTCTATCCACTTATAAAAACTCTGTCCAGTATTTGCACCATTTCACATTTTTATCAAGCCCTCCCAGGAGCTACAGCATGCTAATAAAACAACCACAACAATACGAGCAGGACTGTTTTCTCAGGAAGTGGACGACATACTTTCCAGCGGCTGCTACCGGCTCCCTTACATCCGGTTCAGATGTCTGGCAACCTGTCTAGAGTGAGATAATGCTCTAGGCTGGTGGTGTAAACACCAGCAGAGTGAAAGTTGGATGGAGGTATGGATGGATGGATGGATGAATTGGTGAGGGCAGATAAATGCAGAGGTGCAGCCAGACAATGGGGGATTTCATAATGGCTCTTTCGTCACTGTCAGATATGAGTCAAAACAAAAAACAGAGGGCCAAACGTAGGACGTTTTGGGAGTTTGAAAAATCTCTTAATTGCAAGTCTGGCTAATATAATGTTATTAAACTGATACCATGATAAGAGTCTGATATTGTTTTTGACTGGTTCTTGTTATATTGTAATATGAGAAAAATGTTGTTTTGTCTTAGTTTTAAAACCTGCATTTCAGTAAAGTGATTTTTGATGTGATTTCTGGTCTTACCAGGCTGCTCTAGCTGTTCTAATACTCACCTTTATCTACTGAGTAATGATATCAACATTAATCAATACATTTTTCTTTTGTAAAAGCACCAATTGTCATCCCCACAATGTTGTTGCAATGATGAAATCAAGGTATTTTGTTAAAAATGTTGTACTATTTCATCGATATCCCACAGCTTTTCATACAGCCTTGATATTAATGGTATTTTGGCATAACTTTTTATTTCATGTATTGAAGTGGTTCTAATTTAAGACTAGACATTTAGAGTGAACTGCCATTTAGCCTTTAGAGACGTCCAATAGTGTTCCACATTACCCAGCCCTACTTTACAACACAATCACTTCCTAATGGGAAACCTTTTGCATTTATCTATTTAATCTTTCAGAAAAATGGACCAGAATACATGGTTTGTTTGGGGGTTTTTGTTGTTTTTTTGGGTTTCAATATTAGTGAACTTGCCGGACACGCAGCCTTAGTCTTGAAACTCGGTCTTGAGTCAAACTAACAAAAACAAAGACTTGAAACTTGCACTTTGGTTTGAGTTGTGTTGAGTTTTAAGACTTGACTTGTTTGACAGATGACTGCTAAAAGACTAGAACTTAGACTAAAAAGCAGTGACAAGTTGTGACTTGTTAAACCCCTGGAACAATAAAAAGTTATGACAGTGACAGACTCTGTCTCAGACAGACTCTTGAATCTGTTTAAGAAGACTTAAAGTCTGATTTGAGGCTTGTCTTTAACTACTTCAGATGTTACATTCATAGTTTACACAGACTAGTCTCCGGAGGACTTGAGACTTTACATGAGATTTGTTCAGACAGACTGAAGACTTCACTTGAACTTGTCTTGAACGATTTCAAATTTTTGACCGATGTGATACTTAACTTGGACTTATCTCGAAAGGCTTACTGATTCACTCGTCTTGACATTTCACATGAGGACAACTTGGGAATTGTCTTGTCTTTAATGACTTGATAATTGACTTGTACTTCTCTTGAGGGAGCTGAGATTTGGCTTGAGAGTTGGTCTGACAGTGTGGGAGAAAAGACTTGGACTTGTTTCAGATGACTCGAGACTCGACTTGAACTTGCACCAAAGAACTGAAAGCCTCTGCGCTGCATAGAAAGGGAAACAAAGCTCTGGACGAAGTGGCGACAGAAATCCTCTCACTGGCCATATTGTAGCTTCCAATCAGCTCATCTTTCAATCCCTTTATATTTATACCTGACCTGCCAGTTGGCACTCAGACTCCTTACTGTATTTTAATTTATTTGATTCAGCAGTTCAGCAGCTGAAGTCCCATGAGCACATGCGGGAGCCTATTCATCACTTATAGAACAAACCCTACCAGAAAGCATTACATCCTTTTAAAAGTAATAGCAAACCAAACCATATTATAGGATACTTTCCGTCTGCATTACAGCAGCATACTGCAGGCTGCAAAGAAGAAAAAGTTACCGGCAAAGTAGTCTCTAATGCAGATGAAAAAGTGTGTGTCTGAGTGCATTACTTAAGGGAGAGGGAGACAGAGGATGCTCTTTCAGGTTTGTCCGTCATTACTAATGGAAACCATCAAAGCTGCCTTCTTCTCATCCCTTTCTTGTTTCTCTCATCCCTCCCATTTGTCATCCCCTAATCCCTCATTCACATGCAACAACTTAAAAGGCAGTGAGAGGTTAAAGGAGTGAAGCCGATGTGCTGTGTTGAAGTTGGTAACTCGAGTTTAATCAAGTGGGAAGTGAAGTTCTCTTCGCTCTGACAGAAGTAGTTCAACAACAGACTGCAGCCGAAGGAAGCATAAATGACTTTCTCCTGTCAATGGAGAGAAAAAGAATGTAGAAATTTTCCTACTTTTTGGTTTGAACAGAGTTTAGTAGTACAAAAAGATTTGCACCCTCACTCAGATACAAGCCTTGATTAAAATTACATATATACAAATACTACAATATTACAAATATAACAAATAATAAATAATTTCAATTACTGAAACATTTCATGCATCAGCCATGCAAAATAAACACCGAAGTATCAGAATCAGCCTTGAACCTTCTTACAACACAACAAAACATGATATTCAAGCAGCAATTTCATTATTGTGAAACTGTCCCATCTCCATGACAACAGAGGGTGTGTGTGTGCGTGTGTGTTCCTCTACACTTGGGCCGTCAGTGGATGAGATCACGACGCAGCTAATTAGCTGTACTGTCCTGAGACTAAACCGAGGAGAACGGAATGTGTTGGGCTTTATGCCTGCAGCAAGAAAAAAAAAAACTGCCTTAAATCACAAGAAGGTTTGACCTTTTGAGATGTGGGTCTGTGCTGACTGGAAGTTTGTGTGTGACCAAAAAAAATCAGTATAATTACAAGCAATTACATAATAACGAGCAATAACTGTGCTGCAATGAATACTATGTTTACTCTGGGTTGCCAGTGTGAAGTGGGTACAAAGGTTACGCTTGAGTAGGAACTTTCCAACGCTAGAAAGCAGATTACTTCACAGGAAACTGATTGGAACATCTCTGAAGGCTTATCTCATGCACTGTGAAGCCACTTACATAATGAAAATGTACGCAGAGGGGTCCTCAGAGGAGTTCGGTGTGCTGTTGAATCTGTTTTCTTTGCACTGGAGGATCTCAAACCCAAGGCTGTTACTCTTCTACTCTAATTCAGCATGTAAAATTGGTGAGGAAGTTACACGCTTGAACGGATGGATGTGCAACAATCTGCCCTGATGCGATTTGTAAATAAAACATGGGGCATCTGCTTTAGCAGTTTACATCTTGTAACACTACAGAGAAAAATTATTTGATACTGCGGTTTGGACATGATGCCAGCAATCTAGTTGAAACTAGAGCTGAGTATTAAATCTGAATATTTTTAGTAGCAATGTGAATGTGTATCTATCTAGTAACAAAAACTGGAAAGTGACATAAATAGAAAGATGGCTTTCAATGGCAGATTTTTGAATTAATTTTTTTATTTATCTTATTTTGATGAGACTAATGTCTCATTTGACGCTACATTGTTTAATCTTTGTGAGATTTTCAAGTTTTAAGAAGGATCCAAAAGAAAAACACCAAGGTTGAGGAAACAAAACATAAGATTTTACACCAGAAAACTGAGAACAGAGTACAAAAACCTAGTGGGTTAACAAAAAAATGAGGATGGAAGTGAAGGAGAATCCAAGTTTTGAGGTAAAAAACATGTAAAACTGTACTGAGTTCAAACCACGAAGGCATGATGCTGACAAACGCAAGGAGAAACAGAGAACAGGGGAAAACAGACATAAAAACTGCCAACCCAAAGAGGGAGAAACAAAAACGTAAATACACTGGGGAGAAAAAACAAACGAGGCGAAACTAATCATCATCATAAAAAAGAGTGGGGAAGCACAGAGGGGAGACAGAAAGGGGAACTTAGCTTGACACATGAAGAAAACTAACAAAATAAAACAGGAACGATATAGACTTTAATTGCAAAAAGCAACTTTTGGCCATAGAATCAAAATTACTGCAACTTTAACAACAAGTGAAACATTTCCAAATACAAGTTTTATTAACAATATCAACTCCATGGCAACTGCAGCCACAAACACACTTATTGAAGCAAGGACGGTTGTACAGTTTTTATACACCATTCAGTGCACATCATCACACAACACACACAATAGACAAGTTGCTAGGCAATGCACTGTTTTTTGATCTTTCTCTCTGTAGTTTTCTAATGGAATCCATTGAGCTTTGTGAGTTCAAATGAATTTAACCTCAGTGCATTTTACAATTAGTTCATTTTTCCTCTTTGTCTCAGGGCATTCCTCGCAGTTTTCCAACAATTTAAGTTAGAAAGGGCTGAGTCTCTAAGTTTATAAGCAATAAAGCAGATACAGATATCACAACTAAAGAATCCAACTTGTGCATTCCAACATTTAAGCATTTAACCAGACCAGCATGTTGTCAGTGTTGGTCATGCAACAGATAGGGTGTGTTTGATTTGTGTTACGAAGCGTGCATGCTGGATGATGCATGTTCAATTGGCATAACACTACATATAAGCTATATATCTGTATTAAAAAGCCATATGTCAGACCTGTGATTCTTGGCTTGCTTACTGAAGCATGTGTGCACGTGTGTGTGTGTGTGTGTGTGTGTAGGCTACTTACTCAGACCCTCTGCTGAGAAGAAAAATAATGGATATGGCACCCTACAAATGAATTAAATTTGCATGTCATGTAAGACAGATGGCCTAATCCAATTCAGCGGCCCTGAGCCTGTAGAATTAAAATGCACAGACACATCTGAGCGTCTGCAAAGTGTGTGTCTGTAAGTTAGTGACTGTAAAAGACCAAGCAAATGTGAAGCATCTTTCCAACATACTGCACCCACAGAGACATTAATGACAGATATGATAGAGTGTTGTAAAATATATATGCCCCCACATGAGTCTGACCTTGACTCCACCACGTTTCACAATGACTTTCACTGTGCATGTGTGTAAACGTGAGCGGGGTTAAATATACATGTGCCATGTGCTTTTTTGCTATGAATGTGGGACCTTGACTGCACTTCACATATACAATGACTCACCATAGACGTGTGTGTGAGTTCGTTTATGTATGGGTGGTAGGACAGGGGGTGTGGATGGGGTGCTGTTATTTATTTGTCTACCTCATGACCTTGACTATACAGCTTCTAGTCTGCTCTGACCAGCTATGGGACAGCACTTGAAATAAAATTAAAGAAAAATCAAGGTAGGTACTCTGACACTACTAATGGACTCACTGTACACTTGCCCTATGTACAAGCAGTCAATCAAATCACTGACCAAATAAAAAAAGTGACAATATAAAAATATCTATAGCTGATGACTTATGAATAACCTCACAATTTTGTACTGCAAATGTCATTTTCAGTTAAAATAGAATTTGTGGTTGCAGGTTGCTTAAATCATGTAGCATATTTAACATTTTTTTATAAAAATGTCTATAAAAAACTATATCTATGCCATTATTGTGCAATTTGCCGTGAAATTTGAGTTCTGTTCATCACTCTCAGTGTGTCCAACTGCTATACAAACCCAGCAAAGTACATTTAATTTTAATATCTGTACTTTTTATTGTCCTCCTGTTGCTAACATCCGGGATAATACAAGTCAGACGGTGAGAGAGTGAGTTGGCAAATGTGACTATATGTAATGAATATGAAACTTCATTACATTACATCATCTCTGAAAATTTTGCTCGAGTCGGTTGGATAGATTTTCATCTCTAATGGTGACTATAAAACTATAAATTAAACAAATCCCTTTATCCCACGCTTCTTCAGAATGTCATCAAACTACATCTTTTGTTTTAGTTTCTTTAACTGAGAGACCTCTTGCTGCAGAAATAACATATTGTGCATTTGACATCCTTGTTACTGAATGAAAAACATGTTTCTTTCACACCTGTTTAAAAATCTGATATTTCTATAATCGTAAATTCATAATGTACAAACTGCACCTATTGCATGCATGTAAATACTGCCTTTTTGCTCCATTTTAGTATGTGCATGTTTTCCTTTCCCTCCTATGTACACATGTGTGTGAGGTCACCACTCCTGGCCCAATGACAAACACACACACATTCCCCCATGGGTCTGTTCTGGTCATCCTGCTTCCAAGAAGGAAAAAAAATCAAATAGCCAACACCCTACTGAGAACATCACAACCATGTGCTATTATAACACCACCGATTCGACCATCAGGACTTCACATGTGGCCAGCAACGTCTATTTACCAAGCCAACTTCCAGGAAGAAACATGCTCAGGCTGGGTAGTAGTGCAAAACAATGCAATCCATAAATCTGCCAAAACCTCAAAGGAGGACTGGTGTATGAAATACACTCAAAATGTAATTTTACACCACACACTGAATACCATTGTTACATTCCTTTTGTCTTACAGTCATAAACTCTCCAGATATATTGTCTAAAATTCTCTCAGGACAAACCAAAACAATTCTAAGAGTTTTACAGTTTATTGTAGACATTGAAGGCAAAACTTTAAAAAAAATAATCTCAAAGTCCACTACCTGGACCTTGATTTTTTTTCTGCAGCTTTTAACCTATTACATGGCCTTCACCTGCAGAAGCAATTTGCATAGTTGTCATAGAACAGTAAATGTTTCAAGTTTGATCATTCTGAGCTCTCTTATGACCTTTAATTCATGCTAGCATATAAATTGAGTTAGATATTTGGGGTTTAAGAGTCTAGGCTAGCTCTATCTAAAAAGAACCCACCCTATTACAAACATATTGAAGAATTCTCCATCTCCAGAATTACATCAAGGCCAGTGTTCAGTGCAAATACAGGAAGCTGTGAGCCCTTTATTTAGAGAGGTGGTCGGGGTGTAATATGTACGACTTTCAGTCAGGGACTGAAGTTCCATTATAGACATGCAAGTCATGATTATTCCAGTCTGTTGATACAATGGAAAGCATCACTGAAAATAATCCAGGGTTCTGCAGAATCGTCATATACCTTTGACTGTAAAAGATGGAAGCTACAATCATATGTCATAAATCCAGCCCCCCAGTTTAAGCAGATGGCAAAAACTAAAGTAAATCTTATTGGTTTGATTTTAATTAGTTGTTCAGTTATTTTCTGATCAAAAATTTGGGTTGTAATGACACAATGGATAGCTAACCCCACTAGGCCACTGTATCGTGGGGCATTATGGGAACCTCCAGTTCCAAATTACGTCAAATGAGCAAGATACTAGGATGTGGATGTCAAATATTATGGATTGATTTTTGTACATAAGAAAATAAAGTAAGAAAGTAAGAAGAAATTATGTATCATCCTTATTTGCTCCCCACCTTCTCATCTTGTGAAAAGGTTATGAAGACAGTGTGAACTAGAGAGTAAGTGGACCTTGAGTTGAATACAGCTTGTGTCAAAGTTGAATCTCAGGTGACCGGGGGTGTAACTTCAGGAGTTCTTTGGTCATAATGTTGTCATTGAGCTAAAAAAAACTGATGTAATGTACAGTTAACCATTCAACAAGGACAATGACAGGTCCTATCTACACTGGAAAGTCAAAACATTTCTCCAAAAGGATGATAGTATTTCATTGCTGATGAGTTCTTAGAATGCAATAATCTCCATGTGAAGATCAGTTAACTAGAGTGAAAGCTTTTAGCCAGGTCTTCTGTTTAGCAATGGGAGAAGATAAATGGTCCTCTAGTGACCTCAGTCTGGACCTTCAGCCACTTGATAACAACTTTGGTGGATCAGTGGGGGAGATAGTAACTGCTATCTCAGGACAAGGCTATTCTTTGGCAGTAAGTACAAATAGCTTCCCATCTAAGCCATTTCTTTGAGAACAATTTCCCTACACATGAATGTCATTTTAGTGATATCAGAAATCAGGAATTTAGAGGAGTTAAAGTTTGGCTTCCTGAGATCTTAAGTAACATCCACCGTTTCAAGGCAGAAATCTTTCAACAGGAAGGTTTTATATATTAGGTTTTCTTAAATGCCGTGCATGCAGCATTGACAAGCACTCTGGCTTGGCAGACTGAACCTACTTCGTAAATAAAACCATTTTCAGCTTTATGGAAAGGCAAGTCGAGTGCAACAAAAGATACCACTCTCGTGTTTGTGGCGTTTTCCTCAATGATTTTGAATGTGGTATGAATGAAAAAAGAGGAAGAGTGTGTCTGATAGGAGTCTTTTAGTATCTTTTAGTCGACCATTTTCTAGCTCTCTTACTCTACATTTATCAGTTTTCACACAGGCCTGTCGTCATTAGGGTGTAGCTACATATTTTCACATCTGAGTATTCCCAGCTGTATTCAAATGCTATTGGGATGATGTGATGGCCCTTCATGAAAGCAAAAACAGATTAGGGATAAAAGTCTGGCTGAGTTGTTTTGCCAGGTCATTTTGTGTGCAATGCTATTGACGGTGTCTCAGTGTCAGCTTAAAGGCGTCTGAAAAGCAGACATAACAGGATATATGGAGACAGGCACAGTTGGTACCTAAATAAAGCGCACTTCCTTAGGCACACAGCTTGCTGTTGACAACAGCTATCATGAAAACATTAATGAGTGCACATCGAATGTTCAGGAGCTTAAGGCTTAAGTATACATTTTTTTAAAGTATATCACATGTTGGTAGTGGTTTGACGGTAAGTTCAAAAAGTACATCTTTTTTTAACCCATATTTATGATTTATTTTCTTTGCTTGTAAAAAAAATATTTCAATGACTCATCCGAAGCTCAAGGTGTAACTTATTTAAACAAATGTGATTTCAGTTGACTAGCGAAACCTGTAAAAAGACTGTTAGCCTGTGGGTCTTAGCTAACAGAGCAGCATTATGTCTCACTACAGCTTTGTTGTTGGATCCTCAGTATTTTCTAAATGATTAGATATTAACCTTTATGTGTTCTTACAACAATATCATTCTGTGTTAAGTTGGATCTTGCATTTTCCAACTTCACTTACACTGAACCGCAGAGTATTAATGTGGGCTTCCACCTTTGCTTTGCCCCATAGTTATCCCTCAAGCATTTGAATGCAGTCATATCTATATATTGCAGTTAGGTGTTTGCATGTCTCCAAAAAAACTGAGGCTACATTTACTAACAGCAGCAGGGAGTTACCTTGATATCTGGCCAATGCTAAAGAGGCTAACATTAGCACACGTTAAGCCGGCCCTTCTCTCTGCTTGGTGTTAATTACACATGCCTAGCTGAGTGTTGATGGTTCCTCTCTTCATATCAGGTACCATTAGTCTGCTGGCTAACACCCAGGCCAGTTGTAGTTGGCACAAATGCAGCAGTATAGTCAGGGGTCGTGGGCTTGATTTTCTTCCAGGTTTAGCTTGACGTCTTCAATATAGTGCAGTTGGTCAGAGGTGAGTTTAACTTTGTTCGAGTGTGTGTACATATCCTGTAAATTAAAGACTAAAGGGGGAAGATATGTCACCTGATTTGATTATCAAGTCATATCCATCAGGAATGTGCTAAAAGAAAAACACTCATATCTTAGCAAGCACTGCATTGTGTTGAACTTTGGTGCAGACACAGAGTCAGATGTCTTTTCTTTGCTTTGATGTTCAGGTTTAATCTGCAGATGGAGCGGTTGGAGCCATTCTCAGCCCACTATGGTTTATTTAATTTCATCCCTGACTTTCAGATTCCTTTCAGTCCACATCTGGACATTTAAAAGCAAACTCCCTAAACCTAGACACAACCCCACCCTTTGCCATGCCGGGATAATCAGCACTTTTAATAAGTTGCAAATTCAATTAATACAGTCATGCTTTGGATTTGTGGATAGGAAGAAGAGCCAGGCATTTCTGTGTTGGGTGGAGTGAGCAGTACTCTTACGTCACTCTTCTGACTGCTGTGTATACATGATATTAATATTCCTGACATTAAATTAGCCAGACCCTTGCTTCCTAATTAAGTTCTTTAGAAAGCTAGCCAAATAACTTCATTCAGCGAGGAAAACATGCTCTCTGTGCCTTTAATCATGACCTCCACTTACTGGGAAGTAATGACTTTCAAGTATTAACATCTGATGAATTAGAATGTATGACTCCAGGCATGTAATCATCACAATATTTCCATTTCTTTTTATGTTAAACATAAAAGCTCAACATGAAAAAAAACATGTCAACTCAATTAGTAAGGCTTTAGAGTCTTACTGCTTAATAGCTACACAATTTCAAATCGCAGCACACGGTGGTTAAGGCCATTTTCTACTTATCAGGACTCCTTAAATGAAGCTGCCAATTAGTAAATATACAGTTAAGTGGCCCTTCATTAAATATTAATTGATGTCAGTGTGTATTAAAAAAGTTGTGTCATTCATTGTTGTCTGTTATGAGGGACATTTTCATACTCTAAATATAGTAGATTTAATAAAAGTAATAAATAAACCTAATCTTCAAAAGTGTCATGTGCTTGTACCTTAAGTATTGAATATTTAAGGTAACAAGAAACTTCAATTGTAGAAAAATAAACATAAAACTTCAAACTTTTTTACCTAGTATCAAATTAAGTTAAGTTTTGTAACAAATTTTGCAGTATTGTGTTTGTAAGCAGCATAGGTATTTAGCAAGAGCATAATGGATACAGATTTACGCTCCTCCTGAGAAGCAGTCATGCAATAACAGTATCAGATTAATGTTTATAGTGGGGCAGGCATGGAGCACTGATGGCATTTACCATACTACATTATGTTTAATGTTTAGTGATGCTGCTCATAGGGCAACTTACGTTGAGGTGGAGGTCCACATCAAGATATTTGAGCCCCGCCCAGTTTATGATTACACTGATCTGTTCAGTCAACCAATCATAATCCTTTCTGATCTCACAACACTTTTGGGTGATGAAACTCCTGAACTGAAAAGCAGAATTAACAATATATCATAGTAGAATACATCAGCACTGTTTATTATAAACTATTTTATCTGTCTTCAAGCAGCTGCAAACATATGTGAGCCAACCAAGACCCTTTTTTTTAACAATTCTCTCAAAGGGTTGAAATTAACCGATCAACTAAGTAGCAAGCACTTAGGATCATTCTGTTTTAGTGTAGCTTAGGCAAGTACTCCATTGAACACCTTTTAAGTGATGTCACCATTTTCCCAGATTTTCACTATTAATTTTGTGAATATGCAATTATGTAATCGCAGCTAGCTGTAAGGTCCACTTGCAACAAGCTTAATTAAATTGCAATCAAGTAATGCAATCAACACTGGTGCATCATGGGTTGGCACACTCCTCTACTTGTTCATAGATTTAAAGATAGAG
>JAQNCA010000019.1:2255410-2266464 GCA_029783725.1 Acanthurus tractus | reverse complement strand
AATCAAGTAATGCAATCAACACTGGTGCATCATGGGTTGGCACACTCCTCTACTTGTTCATAGATTTAAAGATAGAGAGTGCAGAGGAGGAGGGGATGGGTTGTAGAATGTACAGACAGGGAGTCTGCTGGTCAGCGTAAGATTAAAGGCGATAAACTCCGGGAAGCTGCCGACATTGTAGCGACCCCACCGGTAGCCTAGCAACTGGGGTGTGTGTTGACAACAACAGCAGCCTGACACAAGGATTACACTGAGAGTCTGAACTGGGAGGGGCTCAAACACACACACACTCCTTTAGTACAGATTCACACCAAAAGAATACTCACACCCACCAGCACACACACACCTACTCTCTCATACACACACATTCATCACACATTCATACATGCGAAATATAGGCATGCACACAACATGTAACCTACACCTCAGCAATAGGTTTAACCTGACTGACCAATCAGACATTTTTCATTAATTTTTCCTGAACTATCAGTAAATTGGACTTGCCATGATGTAGATTCAATATTAGACACAAAAGTGATAAATCGATAAAGACCTCTTGTTAGTGTTAACTTAAGAGTAAATCCCCACAAAATTCAATTAGAATAGCAATAATGTGAAAGCCTGGCAACACCAGAGAGCGGCATATTGAAGTGATTTCATGCATCGTCCCAATGTAAGTGATGCTTAAGTGTATTGTAATTATGTACAGTCCCTGTTTGTGATAAACTATAACAGAGTCTTCTTCTACCCAGACATTATCTGTGGCTGGTAAAAATTAAACTTCAAGGCAAACTGCTGCTTCATTTTTCTTAGATGACACATTTTTGTAAATCACCTTGGCATTAAGTTCATGCTGTTGGTCAATCTTATGATACCTGCTGTCCCACAATGCCTTGAGAAGTGACTTGCATGTGTAGGAGTAACAACATAGAAGAACCTGTCTACTGTCTTACTAGTTCTTCACCAAAACACTAACTTTGTTAAAGGGATGCTGTCCTCTGTAAGCAGGTACATTTACCTTTATTTTTTCTTAAATTGATCCTTTTAAGCAACTTTCTTCCTCTAAAAGCACATTTTCACTTTAAACATTTCTTTTTTATTCCGTCTTTTATAAACACCTACAGGATCACATAGACCAGCCTTAACATGGCTTCTGCTTGCTGCTCTCCACAGCTAAGAGATAACTCTCCTGCCATGCATGATTAAACATGTTCAAGTTATGTATGCATTAGCTTACCAGCTAATGGATGATCCTTGGTTGTCTATCTAAAAGAGCTAGTTTTCACTTCTACAAGCTAACCTGCTGAATATTAAAAAACCAAGCATCTTTAAGTATGTACGAATGGGGATATGACATGTGGACAGCAATCACAAGACTTCATGCTGTGGTGGACCTGTTGGTAAATTAAATGTCAAGTCATCATAATATATATTACACATGATAAAGGATCCATGTGATGGTCTTTAACCCTCTAAAAGACCATGTAAAAAGTATTTTGTTACTTTACAAAGGTGCATATTGGTACTTTCTGCAAACAAAGACTCAAAGAAGGTCCACTTTTATCTGTTCCACATACATAAAATTCTCTTAGAGGGTAAGTTCCTTCTTTACAATCAAAATTCCGGTCAGACTCATAATCTTTTCTGAGGTTATGATTGTTGTGGGGTGTCAGGTGATGGTGCAGGGTTAAGAGGCGATAGCTGTTAACATACCTTTACAGACGAAGCACTTGATGTGGAAGTGTTTGTTCTGGACCCGGAGCGCCTCCCCTTTGCAGGGCTTCCCGCAGTTCTGACAGGGGATCGGTCCTCCTCCTCCTCCTCCCTGCTTTTGCTTCTGCTTCTGCTGCTCCAGAGGGCTGTGGACAGCCTGCTGCTGAAACACTGAAGACAGACAGAGACAGAGAGAAGATGACTTAAGATCTTATCCAAGTACACGCACACAAAACAAAGACAAGAACAGCCAAACAGGCATTTGGTTCTGTTAGATTTTGTGACAGATCTGGCATGTACCAGACAGTGTGGACAACTACTAATGTGATAAGAATTAAGACTTTGTCCAATTTTCTCAGTTCCCCCTTCATCTAAATCTGCCCCACCAGTTTCTTAAGCCCACAACATCATGCAAACATCAAGTTAAATACCAAAGGCCAGCGATGCAAAGACATAGTGGGTGGAATCTGCTCCTACACAAAAAATGAGATACACAGTAAATTTAGACTTAATACATAGTGTTCAACCAGATGTGCACATTGAATCAAACCCTACTGTTGAAATTCCACTCACACATCTGATTGTGGGGCCAGGATTTTAAAAATAAATGGACTAAAAGAGGAAAAAGAATAAATAGAGTATATCTGAATCAACAGTTGTTTTAGTGAAAACTAATTAATTTTCCACAACAAATGAGCCAATTGTGTGGAACATACTGCATTTTTGGAAACTGAATGTCTTATATTTTACAGTATAAAACTCATGTAAAAAACTGCTCCTACAAAACTTTAATCCAAAAATATCTCTTTCAATTTAAGCCTCCAAAACCCATTTTTTTTATACTCTTCCAATTTGGGTCTTCAGGCTTCAAGTACCATTTTTTACTCTGATAAACACATGAATCTCACTGTCTTGTGGCATCATCTCATATCACTGCAAAAACACACTGCTTTCATCCAAAAATATCCAAGACATCACTTCAAATCTCACATCAGACAAGGATATGAAAAAAAGTGTGTGATCTCTTTCTTTTTTTTTTCCTGACTGTAATTGTGTTTGGACATTACACTGATATATATTCATTCTCTAGTGATGTAGCCTATTCTACAACCACTACATGCATGACCCTAGCCCTAATCCCAAGACAAACCTAAGTCTGGCATAAGCCTAAAATGAACAAAATGAACCATTTTTCATCCCCACAAGGGAGATGAGTCCTCATGTGATTAAGGAGATAGGTTTCTATCCCCACATTTTGAGGATAGATCTCCCTTTCTCTCTCACACACACATGCAGACAGACACATACACACACATAAAGTGGAAAGCCTAGACAGCCTAAATAAACACTGATGTTGAATCAATGTCTTGACATTGACCAGTTCCTAATCACTACAGTTACTCTCCTTTGTTTCGCATAGGAAGAAGGTTTTGTGCCAAGAAAAGTTAAGTCAACACCAGCTATGAACAACAATGAAGTAAAGTCCCTGAAGAGTCTAATGCAACAAGTCAAACACACACTGTGAGAGCCGAACATGTCCAAAAGTATCATCAGTGCATTCCGCCCTTTTCCCCTTTCATCATAACCCTGGCAAAATATGCTCACATACTGATCAGCTTTTCAATTCTCAGCTGAATAAAAGACTCTTTGTACTTTCAGGAAACATCCTTTTTGTCAAACTGGTTTAATCAGGCCTTCATGGTAACCGGTAATTGGACTTAGAAAGAGGAATGCATCAAAAGAGCAGATTTGGAGAAAGCAATGATGATTTTTTTTTCCAGGATGTAAAGGGAACTCACAGCACACATGCGTTCTTTGAGAACTAAAGTCTTCTAATCCTCAAGGTATCTATCTTATTTAACATAATGTCTGGAGTCTGTAGATGATCATAAATCCATTACACCAGCTAACTGGGACATGCCACACATGAAATTGTTGTCGGCTGCCAAAAGTAAAGTGTATTAAACTGGATAGATAGCCAGCTATGTACGTTAACCTTCAGCATCTTCATCGGTTTTGTCCCATGTATTCAACCAAGGACTTCCATAAGAATGCAAGCTACTGCAATGATGAAAGTGCAGCTGGTGTGGTCCAGTTTCTCAGTGTTTGATTGTTTGAGGCAGGAATATTAAGAAAAATATTTTAATTATTAATGATAAAAGATGAGAAGGGCGTATATTGTGTGAGTCTGCCTCCATGAACTTCTGTTTCTACTTCTTTTGGGGTGGTCCAAGTCTTAATTAGGAGGATCAGACCTCCTTCAATTACACATTATAGACCCTGGGGGAGGGAAATGAAGGTGTAGGAGCTGTCAGCCAAACAGAGATTCTTTCTGGAAACTCAACAATAACTTTTTTCTGGCGGTCTTTATCCGTGTTTCAGCTTTGCTCACTTCATTGGGTGTTTATTGGGTGTTTCATTGGCGCTATATTTTGACTAAGATTAAGATAGAGCTTCAGTGTTTTTCTACTAAGAAAAAGGCACATGCAGCTCTTTTTCCATATATAATTAAAGGGATACATCACTCAGACTAAAGAAAGGTTCACTTGCGGTGATTCTTATTTATTCAATTAAAGTGAATCACTTTTTTTTGGTCAGACTGACCACTCCAGCGGTTTTAGTTTAAAAACAAACTTCATTTTGATTTATTGATATCAACCTTGTGCTTGTGCATGGGGAAACAGTTTTCTTGACAGTTTCCAAAGACACATTTGAGCATTTACACTACATATTTATTCAAACAAAAATTCATAAACACACGCTATAATTATGTTCTGGAACTCCTTCTTGGCAAACAAGTTTTTCAATCTACTAATTATATCTGCATAGTTTTAGGTGATAGCACGGGTTGGATGTAGTCAGTGGCAACAGGCTTCACCAAAGCTTTCTGTACTGGCATGAAGGTGAGATGCCTAAAAACCTCAAAGTCTCATTACAATGACAAGACATCAGGAAGCTGCACACAGACACATAGTTAGAATCATTTTCTAAGAAATAGTTCCAGTATGTAACTCCTCCTAACATAACTACTTTGCATTTAAATATTTATTTTAAAATGTGGGTTTAACAGGCAAGATACAACATGTGCTAGCATAGCGGTGCTGGTAAGCATGTTTTTTAACTTAAGAATCCAAAATTTAGTGTAAGCTTGGCCAACCATGTCATGAGTTCAGCTTCAAATTTTGCGCAAAACATGACAATGTACGTTTTATCTCACTCTCTAAACAATGAACAATTTTTCATTCAGAAGCACATCTGTATGTAGTAAATTGTGTATGCGGATGTCATGTGATAACCTACAGTAAATGTTCCCGAAACAGAAGTTTATATGAGAGTTTTATGTACATTCTTGAATAAAGTAAATAATGTAAAGTCATAATAAAATTATTACTACAATGAGATAGTTCACTCTTTTATTTCTTTGTATACAATAGGTAACACTGCCTCAAGGCTGTTTACTGCAAGAGTACAGACAAAACATGGTGTTGACTAAAAACATGAAGTTGTGATGTGTGTGACAAAGCCAAGTTTCTGACTACAGTCTAAAATATGGCATCCAGTTAGCGATGTAAATGTCTGAGATGTAAGACTGGTCAGGAGTTTGGCCTCTCCTTTTTGTAAAGAACATGTGAATGATTCAAGACTATAAATAAATAAAAGTGATAAAAGGTATAAATGGCCTTTTTTATGTTACAGTGACCACAGTTCCCACGAAAAATCTAAATTGCAAGGATGGAAATGATTTGCACGTCAATAAGGGCATTCTGGACACTGGTGATCTCACTTTCTCTCTCTGCCTCTGTGTTTAGCCTCATGCTGACAAGGACACACTTTTCCCAGGGCTGAGTCACATAATTAACACCTTGATGCTCGAACAGCAGGCACAGAAGAGGGAGAAAAAGAAATCAGAAAACACAAAACAAGGTCCAGTTTGTTTGTGGTGAAATTCACGTTTTGGTTTGAGTGTCTTTTAATATTTCTTCCTCTGCATACAGCAAAGCTTTTGCCCATTCGTGACCAGTTTGCCTGAGGGAAATGTGACAGGAGAGTAAAGACAGCCACCAGTCTTTCCAGACCTGCAGGAGCAACACATTCTTTAGCATGTTTTACAAGGATCTCTCACTCAGCATGGGGAACAAAGTCATTTTTCAGCTTTGTAGCGTGTGTGTGTGTGAGAGAGTTTCCAAGACAAACACAGCCTCCCGAACCTCCTCAGATCTTTTAAGTATGATAACCTATCATCATTTTACTTGGCCAGGCTTTTTGTCTTTTTTTTTCTTTTTAGTCCAATTACCAAATCTGACTTTTATTCAAACAGAAAGTGAAATAATGTATCTTTGTGGTGGCGAACTTTCTTCAGCAAATATAATCAAAATAAAGAGAAAGGAAATTCTTTACGAAGTTTTCTTTGGATGACGCCAAACTTTACAGAGCTGTTTTTATTCAGGCCATGTGACTTTATCACAATCTCTGACTTGAAAATGTACCTCTTACTCCCAACTTCTGAAATCAAATCAGGAGAAGAGTATGAGTTTTTCACACCATTGCCTTGACTCTATTGTTGGTAGGAGGTGCGGTTTTATTGAAGCTACCCGTGTTTAGTGTACATGCGGGCATGCTACCCAATAAAGACAAGAATTTAGGAGGGGAAAGTCTTGAGTCCTCGTAAAAAAGGTTTGAGACCAAGTTGATTGCAACCATCTGGAAAAGACAACAGTCCAAAATCGAGCAGGGGATGGGAGGAGGGCAGGCAGCAAGGATTGGTAGTCACAGGGGAGCCGGGAGGGGTTCTGCCTCCTGATCTGACCCAGCGTGCATTGCTGCACCCTTGCACCTGTTGGGGGGGATCCAGTGTCTTTGCTTCCTCTTCAAACAGCAAATAGAGAAGGAGAGGGGGGGATGAAAAGAAGACAGGAGATGATCTTTTGGGCCAGATGTAGAATCCAACAAGCTGTTCCAAACACTCAGGCTGCACGTAACTAAGACGGTCAAAGTGGTTTGTCTGAAGAGTCCAACAATCTGCCAGTGGGAGAACACTGAGGAGTTTGCTGTTTATATTTGATACAGTTAGCTAAGAAAATGAATAATCAGAGGTCCACTGAACCCATGTCGAATTGCTTTTAGTCATGTCTTTCTTTGGGTTCTTGGCAGAGCAGAGATTTAGATCTTTGTGTTCCAAGCCTTTTAAAATTTAAGGCAATCTGGGCAGCAATATATCTTTTTGCCATCCTGCCAGGAGAGGATGGTGCTGTTTTCCCTGCCATTTCCTCATTAAGTCCATAATTCCCTTAGTTTACTGTTTCAGTTTACAGTTAGTCACTGTTCCTTCTAACTGGATGATATCCATGTTTCTCTCCAAGAATGCACTTGAATCATTTCCTACATTGCTACAAGTCACCCACAGTAGTAAATAAAGAAGAAACAGGTATTTAACTGTGACTTCCCTGCAAACAAAATGTATTAAAAGCTCTGTGCTCATACAGAATGGTAGTAGGAGCCAATAAGAGAAAGAAAATGAGAAGAAGTAGGAAGTGGAAGCACTTTAATTTAGTTAGATGTAGGTGACTTAAGGAAGTAATGAGGACAGAGAGTGACTAAGCTGTGCACAGCAGCATGTAGCGTGCCCCCCACCCCCATCCCCCTCTCCCCTCCCAGTACGCTGTCTTCTCCAGGCCCCAGTTGTCCATATCATCAATCACCCTTTTCTGGTGTCCGTTCTCTGGCTGACGGCCACTTCTGATGCCGTTGTCCCAAAGGTCGCAGCCAGGCAGGCAGCTATCTGAGAAATGCAAGACTACATATCTGCACTACAACAAGTCACACCACTGGAAGCCTCTGGGAACACACACTGACCATTGATGGAGGTTTGTAGCTTATGACCTGCACATGTCTACCATACAACTGCCCAAACATAGGCATGTGAGTGCACCATCTCTCTGATGCATCGTGAATAAGCACCCATACTTTTATCAAATTACCTCTTATTCAAGGTCACTTGTAATAAACAAGAGGGTACACAGAATAAATATTGCTGCTGGGATTGAAACTGAGAACCTCCCAATGCAAAGCTCACATCACACTGATAACAGTAGAGAAACAGCATTATCCACTACCTCTTCCTACAACTTAGTGAAATGCATTTACATGAGAAGGCCTTTAAAGAACATACACATGTAAGAAGGGACCCTGGGCCACTGCACAGTGGAAAACACAAGCAGTTATATCTCAAATGCCATTTCAAGAAGCCTTTCTAAAAATAGAGTGTTCCCTCTACTCGTGGGGATCCCATGGTGCCCTGCAACATTTCTGGTGTGAACCATCTGCAGAAGAGGCAGGGGCTGGCAGGAGATCAAAATGCTCACATTACCACAGCAGGAGTACTTTGTGGTGGCCAAGCAGTTGACCTTGGGGACTTTCACTTTCTTAAGAATAAACACATGAACACACACTTTCATTCTTACTTTTATACTTAGTTTTTTACGGGGAAGAAACTCTGCCTGTGCTCAGTGTTCTGCATGAGTTCTGTAGTTTGGGTAATATTTCTGTGTGATGTGCTACAGTGCTACTTACATTCTAGATAAAACAAATAAAACATTTTTTTGAACATTTTGAAACAGTTTAAATATTTATATTCATTTGTGCTAGCTAATGCGGAAAGATGTCGGAAATTGTTGGGGTTTTTTATATAGAATCTTGCCTTTAATGCACAAATACTGTCTTGAGACAACTTGTATTGTTTTGGCACCATATAAAGAAAGTATGACTTGACTTGACTAAACTTGGCTAATGGATTTCATGGAATACTAACCCTGGTTTCAGAGTATTTAATTTTCATTCTAGCAAAACTACAGCAAGAACAGAGATGGTTTGAGTTATGTTAAACTAAACATTGTATCTGCACTGTCCCTCAACTTTTAAGTCTAATTTAAGTCCAAGATATTCACAACCAAACTGGCAAAGGAAATAAAAGAGCAGTCTTTTCCATGATTGGCAGATTTAAGCACAGTAACACAACATACAGAGGATGTACAACATTTTAAAAGACCTATTAAACTAAATTTAAGACCTTTAAGTCTTTTATTGGTTGTATTCACACCACCTAAAGGTCTTGCACCTAGATAATTTGATGAACACCATGGGACGACTTTTTAAGAGGCCGCTGCACCTGGCCTTACCTTTGTATAGCCATTACTTCACTGCTTAGGAGTTTCCTGTCCATATTCCAAACAGAAAACTCACTCCATTATCTCACCCGCTCTACATGCCAAGGAAAAGACATGAACAGGGCCTATAGGCCAAGTTCACTGAATACAGGTTCAGCAGTATAAACAAGGAAAAGGCGCAGAGAAATCCGAATAACTGGAATGAATTGCGAAACTTATATGATTATAGATAAACGCAGAAATGAGCTCCTCTAAAGTCCACCTGTGCAGTCACGTTTGCAGCTTGACCCAAACAGCATTTGACCATTAACCCTGAGGTCAAGCACTGCCGAAAGCTGACCTCCCACCTCCCCTGAACCCTTGTCTCAGCCCTTATAAAGACAAGGGCATGATTTATAACAACAAGGTATTTAAAATGAGTTAAGTAATTTTCAAAGGGACAGTATTCAGCATATTAAAAACTTGATACGTTATCATTGCTGGCGCTAGCACCACCAAAACTAGTACTACTTATGATAACAGTAGTCAGAAGAGTAATCAGAACATTAATAAACAAATCATAAAATTTTCAAGTGGCCTAAAGCAAAGCAAACATGGCAAACTATTGTCTTTTCTAATGAATATGCTCTTTGTTCGAAAACAAATGATTCCTGTCATTTGTTTTCCAGATGACTCAGTGAATACTTCTTCTTCCACGTGGATGACAAACACTGCCCACAGATATGATCCTACATGTTACTGCAGCTCTACAGCAACATTTCCATAGTTGTTTCAAATCAAATTACTTTTTTGTCCAGTCAGCACAAAAACCTTATCATTTATCTGTATTGCCATCTCTGCTGTGTCAAAACTCAAATAGGATCCCGCACTACCTGTATTATTGCAATACTGTTTACATACTTTCATCTCGGCCTCTTGTTTGATATAAGGGAAGTCACAACGCTACAGCACAAAGTGAAATTTTAGCCAATAATCTGCGTCCGAATTTGTGTCAAGGTTGTGGGAGTCCTCTTCAAGAGGATTGTCTTGTTGAAAAATTGTTCAATTATTGCAACTTTTTTTTTCATCATAACTACAAAGAGAGCAATTATTCTCCTGGGGAGTGTCTCATCCTGTTTCACCAATTTTTTTTTGTTTACAAGGTCAGATCCATTTAGAAATTGTGTTTGTTTGGTGTGAGGGAGCTTAGCTGAAGTGTTCAGAGATCTGACTTCAACCTTCCAACCCTACTGCGATGAGCTGGAGGGCCTAATGTGAGCCAGGCCTGATGCCACCTCGGCTGAATGGGAGTGAATCCCTTATCCAACTTCCCATGTTGCAGCCAAAAATATAGTTACCTCTATATTGTCTTTGCCCTTAAGCAAACCTTTAAGGTATTCAGTTTCCAATAAAATAGATCAAAGAAAATGTCCTCACATTACAGAAGCTGGAACCAGTGAATGTCCATCCCAGTCTCTCCTGGCATTGCATCCATCTTGGACATGTGTCCATACATCAAGATTTACATCCAGTGCCAGCAGTCAGTGTCAAAGCAGAAAATAGTGTGACCTTCATGGAATGAGGAGGAAGGTAACAGTCTTAAACTCATGGAGTAGGCTGGGGTTCAGATTCAGGTGTTTCAGGAACACTCAGTATCCTGTCTGACAATCAGGTAGGAAAAAACTTAATATATTAAATAAATTAGTAATCAATAATAAAAATGACAGTTAATTTACAGCACTTTCTCCTTTTGTGATAATGCTAGTTGAGAGTCTTGAAGGATTTGACACATCATGCATGGTTGAGCAGAGAATCATTAGGAGAGAGAAAGATACAGAAACAAGGACAAGAAGAAAAGAAGTAACTCAGACTGAGCCTGGGGACTGAAGTCATTTTTAGATCTAGATGAAGATAAAGACAGTGAGATGGGAAAACATTAAAGAAAAGGGGAAAAAAAGAGAAAGTTGATATGGTGCTCTCATTATCAGCCTGTTCAGGTGAAAGTGCTGTATAACACCAGGGATCGTGTGACTGTAGAACAGACAGCGTGACGCATCTGAAAACCACTCAACAGCTGAGCATGTTATGGTGTCTGCACGTGTATATAAATGTGTATGAAACTGTTAATCAGCATGAAAGCTGACTGGGGGGGGCGGGGGGGGGCACAAAGGCCAGTGTAGGAAGGAATGAAAGAGTTCT
>JAQNCA010000019.1:2243786-2254404 GCA_029783725.1 Acanthurus tractus | reverse complement strand
AGACTCAGAGGTGGGCGGGATCTGACGGCACCGGTTGGGTTGAGAGAAAGAAGGGGGGACAAGAGGGGAGGGGAAAGGGATAGATAGAAACATCGATGATCCACATTGTGACACTGGTTGACATGTTTTCTATTGAAATCAGCAAACACACTGTAGTTTATCTGACTCAGTCCTGCACACACAGTCCCACTAAGACAAACTGTATGTCTCACAATGAGATATGCTGACAACGATACATGAAACAAAAACACAAAAACAAACCAGTCATTCAGGGCTGAGGTTACCTAGGATTTCTTTTGAGGTAAATAGCAAATTAAAATAATATATATCAATATTCCACTGCTTGCTATTACATGTATTTCCTAGCTATATTTTTTGCGAAGGGAATCAAACATTATAGATTAACAATTTAAATTATTAAAATATAAAATGTCCACTGGGGTAAAGTTAGTAAACTGACAGACACATAGATGGTTTGTTTACTGGTGGGTCCAGAATAGTGACGGGCGTCGCTGTGACTGCTGACAACCAGCCAGCCATTACATCACACACCAGGGATACACTGTCCTTGGCTAAGACTAAGACACAGCCTAAAGTGGTGTGTGTTTGTTTGTGTGTTTTTGTGTATGTTTGTTTGTGTGTATGTGTATGACTGTATCCATGTGTCTATTATCCCAATGTCTAGACGTCATAAAGCGTGCAGCAGAACAATGTGTGTATTTCTACGTATTCTTGCTGTCGGTTATTAGCTTTAACTCAATTAGAAGAAGAATAAATCATTCAAAATAACACAACCAACAATCACTGTTCAAACTTAAAACCCATGTTTCTGTCCATTTGTACAGTGAGCTCATGTGTGTTTGTGCTTGGAAGCACGTGGCCTGCGTGTGTGAGTGTGTGTGGGTGTGTCGCCTGAATGTCCTCGCCACAGAACTTTAACAAGCTTCGTCACATTGTGATTGCAGCGTACACACCGCCCCTGCTCAACACAAAACACATTTATGGCCCCGCATTTTTACACCAACACGCACAGCCGCAGACTTAACACTAGGTCAGTTTTAACAAGGCTGTTCAGGACAAGACACTGGAGAGGAGCGGAAATATTTGTGGTGTTTTTATGAGGGCCAACAGTGGGGCTAGTTTTTAATAGCAGACAGTGGAGGAAAGTGCATCTATTTAAGTACCTAAGCCTAGCTGGAGATTTGTGTATTTCAACTTTGAGCTACATAGTTTATGTAATCCACTAGTTTTTTACCTACTCATTTACCTTGTTTACTAATAAGCTTTATTTTTTAACTAAATTTTATATTCAACTTAAAAAATAGTAGGAGAAATGAAAAAATGTACCATAAAAGGAAACTAATAACAAAAAAATGTTTAAAATTTCACTTACCCAACAGCTAATAGTAAGCTTACATCCCAATACTGTCTGGCTAACTGCTACTAGCATCTATGATTCAAGAACCACTGAGAATTTCTCTCAGAAAAAGAAGACAAAAGTCCAATATTCTTAAGCAAATGAATGTCAACTGTAACACTTGCTATTAATATCTGTACCCTCTGTGACCATCAAAAATTTCACCATTTGCTTGTATACAAAAAGCCATAGTTTGATGCAGTTCACATGCTTACATCACAGTCAATTTTTTTTTACTAAAATATAAAAACATATTAATACACTGTAGTGCAAAGAAAACACAGATGCACCGAGCACCTGTTACTTTTTTTTGTTGCAGACAATTTCTGCATATTTTTGAGCTTGAGAACTAAAAAAACTACAATATTGTATCAGTAACACAACTTTAAGTAAAGATAATAACTGTAAAAACTAACTGAATGAACCATTAAGTTAAGTTTTATTTCAAGGCTAAAATGTTAGCCATTATTATAACAAAAAAAAAATGTGTATTTGAATTAGGTTCTTGACACAATTTGCCAGTCTAAATAAAAAGTACTTGCTCTTTATCACAGTAAATTCACAATGTTATTCAAGCAATCTAGGCACTGTACAATAGTCTCTACTTCTAGGTTTATTTTTCACTCACAAGCAAACTATTAGTCATTATAAAAATATAGTAACATATCAGGCAACATTAAATTCATCTGTATAATGAATACAGAGGGTGCAAAGACCACTAAACTTTGCTGAAGCCTAGAAAGGTCACTCCAACCTCATTATGCAATACTAAAGATGTGCTTTAAATCACGAGAGGAATATCATAGTAATTTCTACTTAGCAACTGGGCCTTACCCCTTTGTAAGCAGCCCAAATGGCTGAGTTCCCAGTGTTAGAGATGCAGGCAGGGGACCAAAACAACACTGTTGTTGCCAGGGATGGTGCAGGCAACCTGCAGCATAAGCATTCAGCCCGCTACCATAGGCTTGTTTTGTCATTCACATTTGCACACCATATTCAAAGGGAAAGTGCTATACACTTCTGACTCAGGTTTTATAATAGAGGGCTTGTTTTGCGTGAGGTTAACTACTATTTACACTCATGTGCTTGCTCTGAACACACATGAACTACAACTTTTGAATGAAAGGGTTATTATTATTTATTACCTGTTGTTTTTAGCACACAGTCACATCTACTTCAGATAAGGTTAAAAAGATAATAGATCATTTCTGGTGAATACAAGCTAATCATTAGCTACAAACTCTTTCCTCTCTGACAGGTGAACATACTACACACATCTCATTAAAGGTTATTAAAGGTCATTATTACCTTTCTCCTCTGGCATCGTCAGTCTTCCTTGTCACTACTTTCACAAATGTGGTATGTTGTTATGTCCTGAAGTGACAGTAATTACACACAATATCCAAAAATCTTTTCAGAGTCCTCTGATGGTGTTGCGACACATCCTCCACACGCTCTGGTGTAATAATAGGTGGGAGCAGAGAGTGAGCAGCCTGTCCGTCACTATCTCTGGAATGAGCTGTCGGTCATATGACTCCCTATGTCTCTCTCCCTCTCACTCTCTCTCTCTCCCTCTCACTCTCTCTATCTCTCTCTCTTCCACCTCTCTGACTTATTGCAGCTATCTGTTATAAATAGACACATTTGCAGTTCAAGAATTACACCTCATCCTGGTAAGCTGTCACTGGGCGTGTCTCTGTCTCCTCTGTCCACACCAAACTGAACTTTGACAGCTCAGTGATAACTAAACTAGGGATTTTGTCCTCCAGCATTAGTGGATATTAGCATTATGAGTGTTCAGTATTAAAAGTGATGAAGGACTTTTAAGTGGCATAAATCTCATGTTAGGTTCTGTCAATACCTTCATGTGACTGTGCAGGCGGTGGATATACAAGGAGCTAAAACTCTGTGAACGCAGCCCTACTTTGGAGGTCACTCCTGAAAAGTAATGGATAATTAGAGCCACTGTGGAATATAAATCAGTATGTGCCTCAACATTAACATGCAGAGACAAGTATAAATGTACCCAGTTTGACAAATTTCTGTTTCAGCCCTCTGCTAACACCAAAGGTTATTGTCGATGGTAATTCTGTTAAGGTATGTGTCACATTGATTTGTCAGCATTTTGAACGTTGGGAGCTAAATGTAGTCTACAGGTAGGCGAGTATTTGATATTAAGACAACTTAGTTGCTTTTCCAGATTCATTAACTCAAAAAATGCACTTAGTGTATTGGAGCTAAAAAAAATTGCAATATATTACTAGTGCTAAGTGGGTTTAAAATGTATTGTTTGTCAAGTTTGTTGTTCTGGATATTGCCAGAAAGCAGAAGAGCTCCATGGACAGGATCTGAAATGAGCATTATTCACCATCTGCCACTGCTGCAGAATACTCATCATTTCTATAAACCACTTTTTTTTTAATCTGCCACTTCTGTAATCTATATAGAAGGCTTTAAAATGTGACAGACTGAGTCTCTGGTACCCAGTCATTAGAGATATGTAGCTCCTTATGTAATTATGCAGTATGTGACCTCAATCTCTGACTATTTTTCACTTGAGATTTTATTTCTTATTATTCAATATGAGAAAAACCTATCTGCCATTGTGACATGTGATCTGAAATTTTTACCTGTATTTGGCAAATGTTTATTTCATCCTTTGCATTTATAAATAATATTTGAACAAAACAATAACTTTAAAATGAACCTTTTTCCTCCATATTTTTACATTATCCACATCGTTTGCTATCAGAATTGCCAGTTACTGTGTGTGCATTCGTAAAGCAAAAGATGAACAGTGAGACTTGGATTACAGATTCAGTTTTCTAACTTTCTACCTCAGCTGCATTGCTCTGGAGTCGAGACACATGTAACTACAGTGCAGCTTTGTGCGGTTCTACTGTAGATTGTCCTGATATCTGGTTTATATTCAAGGTGATTTCCTATTGAGCCACTTCATGTGTTGGCATTTACTTAACTCTTACAATTGATCTGACTTGATATTTAATCAATATTTAGAGAGGGACAACACTTAGCCTGAGGGATTCATCACCAGCTGTAATCCAACCAGCTTTATACTCACAGAGGTAAGGACATAGTTAACACAGAGTACAGAGAGGAGCTGGACAAAATAATGTAAACAGAGTATAATAAAAAGAAACTCAACTCAAATGAAAGGAAACTCAGAAGCACTCTGGTCCTTAGCTGTAAAGCAGAAAAGGATTTAGATAAAAAGTGGTTTGACTTTCCTGTACAGAAGCCAACGTGATGACATCGTGGTCTCTATACGTAGCAAACAATGTAGTGTGACTTCACTTACTAATCAGCAGTTTGACATGTTCCATGAGAAATGAACTACTCCTGAACTATTTCTACAACCAGAGCACACAGGAAATGGTTGCATGATGTAACACAGCACTGTACATCCAGTGTAAAGAAACAATGAGGTCATTCTTCATGGAGCTGCTGTAGGGTCACCTTAGGGTGATGGTAATGATGCTGGACATTTTCCATCTTCTGAGCTTCAGTAAAACAATGGACGCCTCCACAATGGTGAAGTAAGTAGGCAGATTCATTAGGCATCACGCCAAGCATTCAAAACATGACCTGATGGAAAAATATTCTATAATGATAAATTAACAGACCACTCCTGTGGTGGATCAGCCTAAATAATACAAATTTAAACATCTTTTTAAATACCAATGGTAACAGCAAACTTTTAGGGAATACAGCATCAGTTGGTTGCTTCTCCAGTTCGGATATCTCATCAACTAATGAAAGAATTGCTGTGAAATTTTGTACAGACGTTCATGGTTAGTGAAATGTAATGATTGTGATGATCTTCTTCTATCTTCTTCTATCTACAACTCTATCTAGCTTAAAAAGCAGGCCAGAGTCTAGATTTATTAGCATCAAAGAATGAATTTAACCGCAGCCACCACAATAAATGTGGCTATCAGTGAAATGATTTGACTACAGGGTAGACTGCCACAAAATTTGGGACAAAAATTTATGAAAAAAAATGTAGTTAAAAATGTAATTAATTTGGTTACCTAACTGACTTTTGGCACTAACAATAGGTTATGATCTTTAGTTATCTGTTCAAATATCTCAACATCTACTTAATGGAAACTCCAATTATTTTAGCCATTTAGGTGATAGATACAAGGATACAAGGAAGTTTATTCTAAATCCTGAAGTAAATCCTCTTCATCTCACATTTTTTCATCAGCCTCAGCTGTACATTGTATGGTACTTTTTTGCAGACGTTAGCATACTAACAAACTAAAGTCACATGATTAGCATGCTTGCCATCTTTCAATCATCAGCATATTAACATTGTCATTGTTAACATGGTGATATTAGCATTTAGCTGTTGCTAAATACAGCTTTTGTGGAGCCGGTAGAATAGCTTTAGTGTTGTTACCTTCCTGACTGCATTATATCAGTCATTCAAGGTTTCAGGATTGGCCAAGAAGCAGAAACTGTCACTTGAACCCTGCAAGTCAGAGGACAGGCCCAGCATGAGCTGCATTCAAAGTCACAACATGGCAGGTGAATAGTGTCTAAGCTGTCAGGCCAGACCAGCAGGAGCCATTAGAAGAGGTTATTAGAAACAACCAAAAATAACATACCGGATGTACCAGAGAAGTGTATTCAAGCTGGGCTGATTGTCAGCGAGCAGAAACACATGCCAGAGGGACTGAGCAGCGATCATGGCCTCATTTCATCTTTGAAACTACCTCCTTCTTTCTCACACTTCCTCAATTCCCCTCGTCTTTTTGTCTTTGTGTTTTGTAGCTGTGACGGATCATTGCTGGGACATAAACCAAAGGAAATGCCCAGTAAATGGTAGAAAGCTTCCTCGAGGGAACAATGTCAGTTGTGGACATTGCCATGTGACTCAGCAGCAGGAGCTGCTTGTGTGTGTGTGTGTGTATGTGTGAGGAAAAGAAAGACACATGATCTGCATTGCAAATCATCAGCACCGGAGCTGCCAAATGGCACCTACAACAAATCCAAAAGTGGGACCAAAACAGAGCGCTGCTGCTTCCAGCAAAGCCAAAATAATAAGGCGACAACACAATTTAGAGCCACATAATGACATTTACGAGGATCAAAATGCCAAAAATAATAATAAAAAATCCCTCTTTGGGCTTTTGTTATGAGAATCTATTTAGCTTTTTTGGCACATATTGAATAGATGCCACTCATATTTTGAAGCTGACTGACTGAAAAACAATGACTCTGCTTTTTTTTTCTCAATGCGAAAAATGACATTCAGCATTAAGCTTTGTTATAATCTAGCCACAAGTTTCTGTAATTTCTTCCCGAGGAGCAAGTCTTTCATCGAACTGAAATGATGAAAAAGCAACATCATCTCTCAGAAATAAAATACTGTAATAGTGCAAAAAAGAAACTTGAGCTCAGCTTGAGGAATCTTCTCCAGCTTATGCTGGATAAACTGCCATAAGGCAAGGAGACAGATATCTGCATGGGTTTAAATTTAGCATGAAAACATCTTCACAGTTGCAGAAAGATTAAGATTTCCTCTCTTTTACTCTTTCCTCTAAACCCTTCTCCTTCCTTCAGTGAGGGGCACTTTGCAGAGGTTTGTGAAGATTTGTGCACACTGCAGCATTCTGTTGTCAGCCCAATCTGTCATCCTGAACATGCTTTATTCACTTCCTAGAGAGGGACAAGGAAGGAGAGAGATAGAGCAGCTGAACGGATGCTCTGGGTGATTTATTACACTGATGCAACATCTTGACCTTTCTTCCATACTCATATTCAGTGCAGGAATTCAGACCACCAACCAGCCTGATTTAATTCCTTTAAAGAACCATCTTCCATCTGGACTTGTAGAAGAGGCAAAATTCATCAATTTAAATTTCTCAATAACAATGGCTGCACTCAAAACTGTTGAAAATGTTTGCTGGATCGCTAGATAGCATCAAAGTTCCAAGAATTCTGACCAAACTAGTTGAAGCACTAGAGCTAATTTGTTGGAAAAAATACCCATTATGTAAATCCCAGTTGAAAAGCCAAGAGTCTGTTCAAGTTTCAAGCATTTCGGATCTCAGTAAGAGGAGCTTCACTGCTAAAAGCAAGAGATTCTGTCAGTGGGAAAGGTGGTTCAGTCAATTTAACCTGAATGTTCAAGAGTTCAAGATTTGTTCATAGAAGTATTGAAACCCTCTAAACTGTAGCAAGGTCTTTCTAGATTAGCATCTAGCACATAAAAATTGGAAAAATAAAATGAGATTTGTAATTTGGTTAAGAGAGTCTCATTTGTGGCTACAATTTTCATTCGTGAGTGAGACAAGAGAGTAAAACAAGTATATTAAAGACATTAGAGACAGACAGGAGAAATCAAAACATAAATTAGTTCCTCCAATGTCCGTTAGCATGAGCTAAGACTGGGGGAAAGGTGCTAATTACTGCAACATTATTATAAGGTGTTTCTGGAATGACATATACATCTTGTTACAGGCTAAAAACTGGACAAAGATCAACTAACCTAAGACCCAAGTGGGATTTTAATTCCAATCTTAGATCTGGGAGGGTAACAGGCAGGTCAAAGTTGAACCAAGAGGTGAGGCTAAAGGCTGTGGTGGGTTTTACAACTGTGCCTTGGAGTTTAAAGCGCACACTTGGATTATAATTTGATCCTTAAACTTTGTTTCCTCTTCTTAATAAGTTCGGCTGACCGGAGGGTTTCTTTTAAACCTTTTGAAGCTCATATTTCTTGTCACATCAGACATATTTTTTTCACAATGTCACAGTCCTGCCGGATTTCAGAAATTAGCTTGATGAGCAAAGTGTTGTTGTTACTTTTAGGGATTAAGATCATAATAGAAAGAAAATCAATTTATTAATCACACCTTGCAAGGTTTAAAGTATAAAAACAAAACATTTGGTCATTATATAGCAGTCTAATGTGTGAGTAGCCTGCAGCACCAGAGTGAACAAGACTACTGTATTTCACTTCAAAGGCAGGCGACCATATCACCACTGGAGATACTGGTGGGGTTAAAAATGGATAAAATAATGTCCCAAAAGCCCTCTGATGGATCCCAGAGGCTGGTGATGTGGGACTCTCAAGCTATCTCTGTGAGTGTGCCTGAGTACACGTGTGTGTGTGCCATTATAATGCACCATTGACCCCAATCCCAAGTCCAACTGCTGGTCATAAAGTTGAGTTCAAAGGAGGACTGCAGGTATGATTGTGTGTGTGAGTGTGTGCAAATGCAAAACATGAACTGTAAAGTCGCCTAGTTTCAGATATTCAAAGGGAGTTTCTAAGGTGAACATAATGCTCTTGCACTTAAACAGGTCCATCTCTACCGTACACTCATGTACTTCTAATTTATTGCCAGAAATGTGGGTCATATTCACATTGTGATGAAAAACTAGGATGCACTGGTTTGTCGCCATACAGGGTTAACTCCAATACAAACCAATGATTTGCCAGTTCTCTGGCCTTAACAGTGCCATCCCAGGTTAATGACATGGAGGGGGCGGGACTTATGACTGGATTGGTACAGCTTTCAGGGAGTCCGACTTTAAACAGTCAATGGTAATATCAAAAACAAAAAAGTAAAATTAAAACATTAAACCTTATGAACATATTTTAGGAAAAATGTCTCAATGTTTCAAGTTAGAGAAGCCAGAGGGAATGGGTGCCTGAAGATTAGCACAATTTCACAAACATATGATATGACTGACAAGGGATACTGTCGATCATACCCCACACATTGTTCTCTACTGTCAAAGCCTGGTGCCTATGTGACTCACAACTTGGCCACAAGGAATTTAGTCAGACCTCCATGTGTGTTATGTTTGTAGTGGCTAATCTCGATGGGTGCTGCTAGCCTGAAGCAAAGAGGAGGAGCAGGGAACACAGGTTTAGGAAACTCACTTCCTTCTAATCCTGCATTCATGTGATGTCATTACAACACAAGAATGAGCTCCTGGGAAAATTGTGTTCACTGTCAAGTTTAAACAACAACTTGGAATGTTTGTGAAATTATGCTAGCAACTTGTTAAATTTGACGTCATACATGCAGAAACATTGTGAACTGGAGTAAATGTTTCAAATTAAATCCATGTTGTTTACACATCATGGACACTCAGGTAGATAAAATAGGACAATTTGGAAAAAAACGGGACGATCTCTCCAACACCTGGATACAAAATCTGATGTGTTGAATCTATTTTTTCTCCTTGGAGAGCAGCTGAAAAATCCTGATTTTATTGATATCAATTGGTTGCAACTCTCATCTTGCTTCAGTGCATTGTTAGGTTGTGTCAGTACAGCATGACATCACTGCTGGGTGTGGACAGAGATGATACACACTAACCTTCAGTTACAGAATGCATTCAACTGAGTTTGTCAGGATGACAAACACAGTGCAGAGTCTCAGTGACCCATGATGTTGTGGAGCTGTTCTAAAGTTTAAGGTTGAGAAGTTAACAATTATAACTTCGAAATACATGATGAAAAAGATCTGTATTGTGCTCCCCTACATAGGAAGAAACATAATCGACTGAATTTCTTTATCTAAACTTAAGTGTTGCAGTTTGTGCATCTGCCCTCCAGTTTTGTGAACTGAAAGAAAGAGAGTGAGAGCAGCTTTAAATGGAGTTATAAAATTGAGCCATCTCCATTTGCAAGATTGCAATCCCTTTACCCAGGGTGGTTCACCAGTCTGTAAATGGGTGTGTGATGGATGTGTGTATTCAAGTAAGACAGACAAGCACAAAAGTAGGTGCACATGTATCATTTAGTTCTGTTCCTGCAAATGTATCCCCTCTTAAATTAGATACATGGTGCAGTAGAAGTAGTAGACCAAACAAATGGAAAACCCTGCAGTGGTTAAAAGCTGGTGTTTTGTGGTGACACAATCTGTGGATGTGTGTTTTTATGCATGTAAACATGAGGGAACACCCTCCCTGTTATGTCTAGCATGAAAAAAAGATACAGTATGCTGGGGAGAGATCCCACACACACACTTGTGTACACACACTGACAGCTCCAGCTTCTCATTGGGGAGAATAAAAGGATAAACCAATGACAACCAGGAAAGGATGAATGAATGTAAAAAGTGTTCATGTCCTTCTCACGAATGTAAACCTCAGTAATGTTAACTGGCATGACATTCAATTTCAATCATCAAGCAAATACAATGCAGTTAATTT
>JAQNCA010000019.1:2201350-2243686 GCA_029783725.1 Acanthurus tractus | reverse complement strand
GAATATAGTTTCAATTCAAGCCATAAATAAAAAAAAAAAAAAAGTGTGCCTCATCTCCCTGAATCAGTTTGAAAATTTGGCCTTGGTGTGTGTTTTTGTGTGTGGGTGTGTGTGCGTGTGTGTGTGTGTGTCAGTGAGAGAGAGGGAGCGTGTGTGTCATAGGATTCTGTTAGAACTTCTGTGCCTTTGATTTAAGGCAACATTCCAGAACCCTGTAAGGAAATTGTATGATAAGCTGCATTTGGTGAACACACAGGGGAAGACACTTTTGTAAGTGCAACGCAGTTAAAATGGACAGAAGTTGGTTGTTGTGCATTTCATTTATTTATTAAGGATTAGACTCAACAACAAAGAAGTCCAATTACTGCTGTGGTTTTAAGCAAGTCAAAACATTAGGAGTAATTTGGTGTTATCACACACGTACTGAGGCCCAAGGGGTGAGTAATTTTTTTTTAAATCATCCTGTTTATTTATGCTCATCATGTTTGTGGATTATTCCGCGGTGGGTTATTCTCACATGAATTGTAACAAGACAGCTAAATTTTTTACTTAATGCGTCTGTGGATTTTGTGCCTGTGTCACTTTGTGCAACTTATGCAGTTATCTAGAGATTAGAGTTCAAGAAAGCTAATACAAACATCTGTAGGAAACAGATAAACACTGGTGAAGAGCAGTATTTTTCTGGTGCCCCCTTTCTCTCTCTCTTTGTGAACTCCGTTATAAATGGACAGTTTCAAAAGCTAACTCTATGTATAAACATAAGGCTAGCAGAAGCGGCTTCGCAGCAGGGGGCTATCTGTGTGGACATCAATGGCATGCAAGCAGTTCAGCATGAACACTGCTCACACAGCCGGTGTGTCCAGGCCATGGTGTTTGAGATTGTCGTTTGATGTGTAAGCTTGTGTTATTCCCATGATGCCTCTAATTAATACCAATTACAACTTTTAAGTTAGTCATGGGTTTGAAGTACAACAAAAGGTAAAAACGTTTGAGACAGGGATGATATGCTTTAGTTAGAACTCAGATAGGAGGAAGGAAGTTGCTTCACAAAAACAAGTGCCCCCAGTGGGTCAGAGAGCACCATGAGCAGGCAGACCTGTGATATGTTCAGATCTATTTTTGGCCGCAGCCAAAGAAGCCGCACTTCATCTCTGGATAATATTCAGACCTTTCTGTGGAAAGTTCTTAGGCACATGCAATACTGTCGCTAGAGAAGTATGCCTCCAAGTGTAGGAGCTCTCATGCTGACAAAGATGGGTACAAAACACTTGTAACTATCATCCCAGACGCCGCTCCACAAAGAAGAGTCAAACAAAACACAGAGGTATGAGGTACACAGAGAGCTACCTTGCAAAACAGAAAAAAAAGGAAAAGGGAAGTGTAGTCTTAAGATGATGTGCAGCACAAATGAAGTGGCAGTCATTGGGAAGTTGGTAAGAGAAGGGCAGTAATGAATGCTTTTATGAAAAAGCTAAAGAAAAAACTCAAAGGTGCTCTACGGACAGAAAATCAGAGTGAAATGCAGAAAAGTTTGATAAGTCAAGGGGGAAAATTAGCAAATCAGAACCCCTACTGTTTCAACTACAGTGGTGAATGACTCATGAGGGTTGAGGATCCGCCTCCAGCGATATATTTCTCAGTGTATGCTTTATTGATCAAAAGTCTGAGGACTCTTGCTTGCTTTTGAAGCCCACAGCCACTAAACAAAGTTAAAAAAAAGGAAGCGAAAAGGTTTTGGTTTAAGTGGCAGCACGTGTCCTACCTAGAGCAGCAAACTAGAATACAAGCTGAGGAAGAGATTTTCCTGCAGGAAAACTATTCTTTGGTCAATATTACAGGTACTGAGGAATTTATTGCTCTAAATGACTTTCTGTCATCACAGATGGGACATCAAAGTGAAATGTGGTAGTTATAGCTTCCTAGCCCAAAGCGAGGACGCTAAAACTCATGACTTGGAACATATGACCTTTGCCAACATGTTGTAACCTTGGTCCATTGGTAACACATTTGTGGTTGACAAACTTTGTCAACTTCAAATAACTGAATGTTGGTCTCAGGAAGCCAAGTGGACAGAGTTATATGTGCTGATGACACAGGAGCTGAAATGTTTTTATTGCTGATTCCTGTGGCTCCAGGAACCTGTTTTGTAAAAACTGCAGTCTTGCTCCAAACAGGTCCGGATGTTAAAAATGAGAAAATTGACTCAAAGTTAAAATGAAATTCCAATATGAGACATTACACACAGTGTAGAGAAAAAAAAGCAGAGTAAGTGCAGTAAGACAGATGTTTTACAGGAAAGAGCAATGTACTTTTCAGATTCTATAGAGGTCAAGCAGGCTTATCAAGTTTAAAGACCTAATTACATCCTTCTAAAAGCAGATGCTGTACAACATCAGCAGATTGAGTATTTGGGAAGATTAAAAACATAAACTGGGTGAGTGTACATCTGAGCAAATGAATTGATATAACGGGTGTAAAAAAGTGTTAAGGGTAAAAAATAATATGAGTGTTACTCGACTAGAGAGGTGATTTTGAGAATCTTGTGTGTTTTGTGTGTGAGCTGCACACAAAGAAGCACGCAATATATTGTTTCAAATTAGGAAAAAAAACTCATTCAGACACTCTCTTTTGCAGAACCTTTTTCTACTTCTACTATTAAATGTAAACTAAAGTTTCGATACTACTTTATATGTCCTTGTGTGGTGGTCATAGTCTGAACACACACAACACACACTGGTGGAGCGACAGACTGAGAAGCAGTTGTGACACTAAAGCTGATGTTCGGGATTAGCACTCACCAGGGAAGCACAACATGAGGTAAATCTCTGCCTTTACAACATTTTATTTATTTTTTCCTCCAGTCTATTGGGGAGAATTAACACCAAAAAAAAAAAAAAACTTGAGTGACCCACATTTAGGTTCCTACTTTGAATTGGGTGTGTTAATCTGGTTAATTGGTTAATTCACTGAGGACTGGTGGAGGCTCCAAGAGACTGAAGAAAGCTAAGTAGAAGGAAATAAAGAAAGGGAAGGAAAGTAAAAGAAAGGGGAAAGGGAGGAAAAGAAAGGAAACTTGGAGGAGATAGGAAATTTATGTATAGAAAAGGTAGGAAAATAGGAGGAATAAAGAAAGAATAGAAAAAGAGTGAAAGCTGTATGAAAGGAAGAGGAAAGACTCACTGGGCAAAGCATGCTTAAGGGTGATGGGGTTGTTGCCTTTCTGAAGAAACAAAACAAATGTAGTGGAGAGGAAAGGTGGGAGGAAAATGATGTGTTTCAGCCTTATCACAGAGATATTATAACTTACTACAGCAGAAATTTCATAACAACAACACAGACTACCAGAATGATCAATCACAGTGCAGGAACAAACACACACATACAGACACACACATGTACACACACACTCGGGAGAAAGAGAATTGATGAATAATTCACTGAAGCTCATTGATCTCTGTCTCTCTCTCCTCCTCCCTACAGCAGTAATCTGATCCCAGTCTTAAGTGCAGAGTTAGCTCTCAAGGTAGCCGCACACATTCCCGTGATGCATTTAAAAAAACACAAAGGACAACATGTCCTGTTTCCTCTTAGGGATCCTACAAATAGCTCCAGTGAACATATGTTCCTCACATTAAACCTGTTGCTGAGTTTTATAAGGACACATAACATCTGTAGGACCTGTAAGACAACAATATAGTTAGTTGCCAATTAGAGACACAGAGCATCTGTGAAATAAATTTGTATGTAGTATGTAGTAGGTAACATGAGTATGTCTCAACAATAAACTTGTCAGTGGTTTGAGTGTCAGTGTTGACACTGTTGTTGGTTCTAGCTGCAATGATGCAGATTTTCCTCTAATCTCTTCTTTCTTTCCTTTGCTGGTTACAAAAACAAGGTAAAATAGTGACTTCTTATATATTTAGTTGTTTATCTTTACCACTGATTTATGACTTTGTCTTCCTGATTGTCCATGCTGTTATTTTTGGCCCAACTATTCCACACACACTTGTTTTTTGCATGTCAGTCCATCCTAAAGGTGACATTCCACATCTATTGTTCTTCCCAAAGTTTTCTCCCCATCAAAGGAGTTTTATTTGGAACTTATTCCTTATCTGGATAGAGAGTCTAAGGATGGAGTGTGTCATATGCTGTATACATTATGAAGTACTATTGACTAATTTGTGATATTTGGCTGCGTAAACATAATCTGACAAGACTTGACTTGACTTGTTGGTGAATTGCAGAACTAAGGGCCACAATTCACCAACAAGTCAGATTTTTTATCAGCTGATCAAATATAAACAACAACAATTTTGGGTTACCACCTTTAAATGAACATGACCAAAGTGCACTACTCCCAGAAACATCTGCTGCTTTCGAACAAACAGCTAGTCACTAGAGGTTAATCAAGAGGTTTTGACCAAATTTTTTTAGGTCACATCACAGCACAAACACCCCATAACAGCAGCTGGAAGTAGAGGAATAACAACAGAAAGCAGAGGGGCAAAATGAAAACAATTGTCTGGAGCCGAAGGTATTTTAAATGTAGGGCTAGTAATGTTAAGCAAGAAGAAATCATCCGCAAAAAAGCAAGAGATGAGCACAAAGCAACATTTGTTCTACCACATGAAAAAACACCACAAACCTCAACATGATGGATGCATGAAGGCCAAGAAGAATATTATCCTCTTTGCCTAACATGACCTCTGTGAATCTACGTCCTCGTCCAGCATCAACTCTGACACCAACAACCACAATGCTGCACAGGGCACAAGCATGAGTGAAAGCAACACTCTGTTTATGTTTTAGCACAATTTTATTTAGATTTTGCTTCTTGGAGACAAACTGTGAATGAGGTCCTGCTCTGTTTTGTTGAAAAGATATATACATTAGCAAGAGTGTAGCACAACATGGAAATAAAAGCAGTGCTCTGTTTATTTAAATGTGAATGTGCAGTAAAATATATTGTCAGTGAAATCAATGAATAATAGTGATAGATAATGGTGACTGCAGTACTGATAGTGATAAGCATTTTGATCACTACCACACAGCCCTATTAGGACTCTGGTTCCTCAAAGGTCAATAACACAAACAAGTTTTCTACTACTTGTGGCAAACATTTAAATGTCAAATTTAATCTTAACACAACGGATTAGCAGTTCTTTACAGTGTGAGCAAATAAGGAATAACAAAACAAGATCAAACTACGATGCTTCTATATACCTTTGTTTGCTTTATCAACTCTCAGAAACTCATTTGAGTTTTAAAGATCACAATGGTTCTAAAAAGAATGTTTTTCTTATGCACTGATCCATGACAGAGACTCTAATTTTGCAAGGTTTCTTATCAATTTAACTTTTGCAAGTCGTGCCTAATAACAAAAAGAGGTTAACAATGTTAACAATTTCTAAATTAACACAGTACTGAGTACAACATCTATAACTTACATTAAAAACCATTGATTTCAACAATTATTTCAATAGCATTTTGCATCTAGATGCCCAGTGACGGCACACAATGACCTTGCATTCACATTGTAACATGTCAAGTTATTGTCCCCACAAGTCTAATCCTCTCCTGCTGAGACACACTCCAATTCCTCACATTTCTAACATTTCCACGACAGCCATCACGCTCTCCTGGTTGGAAAAGTAAAGAAGAGTGAATGAAGAGTGCACTGAGCCTGGAGGCAAAGTTCATGGCTGACCAGTGGTTCTATGTTCTAACCTGCAACCATGCTGATGAACATAGTCTAGTGAAGGATTGATCATCAAGGTCATGGATACAAAGATGTTTTTCAGGTGCCTCCTCACTCATTCACATCAAAAGAAGTCAGCTGAGGTGGTCCATCATTTGGCCCTTCAAAGGTTCCACCATGATGCCCCCAGTAATGCCTCCCTGTGGAGGTATTGCAGGCATATCTAACAGAGAGAATATTCTGGAACAGACCCAGAACCGCCAGAATGGATTACTTATCCAGTCTGACTTGGACACATTTCTCAGTGCTCGCACAAGAATCTGGTGGAGACAAGTGGAGACAGGAATGTACGCTACATCTGTATAGGCATTGTAATGTAGGTGGATGGATAGTTGGAAAGTATGTTGGAAATGACTGTAGTTAGCTTTAGTATCTGTTAGATCAAAAACTAGCATTGGGTCCTCAGATGATTGTCAGCAAGTTTCATAAAGTCATGCATGGGTTGAGAATAGATTTTATTTGATCTACTGGTAGAGGGAATGTTTTAGTTATTTATATTGGTGTCAAATTAGGAGCTCAGTGACCTAAAAAAAACATGTTTCCGTGTTTCTCTGCATAAGTGAGTGTATATTATCCTGTGTTGTACATTATGAATTCTGTATGAAGAGTTTGAAGATTTCTAGGTCATTTCTTGAGAAAATGACAAAAGTTATACTCACTGCACTGAAACAGCATCTATGCTAATAAATTGGAAACTTTGTCTTTTACTGAAACAACAGGCAGATGCAAAAAGCAACACACAGATAATAAATTTGAAGTAAAACCTTATAAATGTGGCTAAAAACGTCAATAATAAAAAAAAAATTCCACACAAAGAATGACAGTTGGTCAGTCTCCATTTTGGTTGTGCCATTATTTATCTCAACATCTGTTGGGTGGATTGCCATGGAACTGTTTAAAGACTGTCATGAGGTCCAGGGAATGACTCCCACTGGTGTTGGTAATCCCCCGATTTTTCTTCTAGCTCCAAGCGTCAGTCAAATGTTTCTGTTGTCCTATCAAATACCACAATATCTACGAGGTGGTTTAACACAAAAATCTGAGGAAATGCACGCTAAGTAATTTGTCCACATGCATTTTGGTAGTTCTTTGGTTTGGTTGAAAAACTTAAACATGCTAACATAACCAACTTCACTGAGATCGTAAACACTGGAAACATTAAAACCCTAGAGCACACATCACCATGCCTCACAGAGACACTTGCATGGCTATGGACTGTTAGTGTGACAGTTTGCTTCAGCAGAAAGTAGAACATCTTCACCATAACAGCCTTGTGCAGTTGACAGTTTCAGCACAAAAAGAATATCCAAGAAGTCATTTGAAATTCAATGAAGAGTAAAAATGGAAAATTGTAGATGGAGCCATTTACTGTAGACATCAATACTAAACTCTCTCTACAATCCTCTCACCAAACACACACCCTCCCACAGGATAAATCAACTGAATATGATAAAATAGCTCAAGCTTTCAGTAGAGCTAACCACACAGCTAACTCAGCTGCTACACTTGCGCACATCAATAACTTTGTATATGTGTGTGTGTGTGTGTGTGTGTGTGTGTGTTGAGGCCCCTTACAATTATTCATTTCATACCATAAAGAATCACATGGACAGTTCCCTTGCAATGTTAGCTAATTTAACAACACAGCTGCTACAGCTGCTTGAACACAGCCTGTAAAATAACTCTGTGTACTGTACTGTAGAGCCCCCTGTAAAATGCATGGCTGACCTTGATGGTTGCTGTCACACCTGAATGTCACACACTCAGCAAGTTCAAAGCACAAGAGTCAATTAATAGGAGGCTCCGGGCTGCAAACTGAAGCTGAGTGGGATGCAGGGAGGAATGAATAAGGTATGACTTGATGAATGTGACAGATCTTTGGAAAGTAGAAGTCTGCAAAAATGTAAGAGAGCTCATTTCTTTTTCTCAATCAACATTTCATATTGCTATTGCAGTTTTATACTGCGATTCACTTGTAATGCATTTCTCAAGGTTTGCATTTCTCTATATAGCAATTTCCCTGTTTTCATTTTTTTAGCTAAGAAATGCTAGACAAGCCAATATCTTTGCACTGGACACCAATCCCAACTACTCTGACCCTCTTTAGTAAAAAGGCATGGTGTCAATATTGATGTAGTCTTTATCTCTGAATTAGTTTCTCATGATAGTGTTTGCTGTTTCAGCATGTTTTCTACATTTTACAAATATTACGATATATTATACACGAACAAATATTAATAGGTATTGTGTATATGTAGTCATTTAAGTATTACATGATAGAATTAGATCATTAGATCAGCTTCATTTAAAAAAATAACTGCACTTTTCAGTCCATGGAGTCACATAGGACAAACAACATGCCATTCCTGCCTCCATCAAGGACCCATGTAAAACAGCAGGCTGCAGGGAAATGTCACAAGTCTACACCACATTGTAGGTTTAATTACTACTGTGTGTCCGTGTGTTTGCATGTTTGTGTATGTGTGTGTGTGTGTGTGTGTCTATGTGTGTGGCTCCAATGTAGAGGCTTAGCACCAGTGAGGTCAGGCAGTATTTATCCCAGTAAGAAGAGCTGTGGTGTCAGCCTGACGATCTGCCCACCAGTTCAGTCTATTTTTTCAGCACTGCTGGGCCACCACTGCTGCTGCAGCAAGAGCATGATTAAAAGGTGATAGATGCCAGAGCATCTATGAAACACAATGTTTTAAAAAAAACAGAAATACAATAATTTACTCAGTTAACATAATGGATGATTTTCCTAAGAAGACGGTTTGGTATGTCACTAAATATGGAAAAGCACAATGATAAATAAAAAGTCCTCGAACAACTTGAAGGAAACGACACTTACATCGAAATGCTATTTGTTGATTTTAGCTCAGCATTCAACGCAATCTCCCTAAAGAAACTGTTGGAAAACCTTAAACTATGGACTGAAGAACCACACTCTACAACTGGATACTGAACTCACAAACAGACCCCAGAAAGTCTAGCCTGGCAGTCACACCTCCTCTAGAGTTGGAGTCCCACAGGGTTGTGTGCTCAGCCCCCTGCTGTAAACTCTGTACACCCATGACTGCTACCCTAATGTTGAGAAAACTCGATTATGAAATATGAGTCATATGTTATTTTTTAGAGCATATGGGAACTACAACTGTAATTAATTTAACAACCTTGTAAAATGACCGCTAAATAAATAATCTTGAATCTTCTATCTTGAATCATAAGTTGGATGCGTGTCAGTTCACTGGGACACTGGGACAGAACAGAATATGTTTATTGTGTTAAATAGCAAATAGTTTTAGTCCCTACTGAAAAGTTTTCCACCCATGACAATTGTATTTGGGTTGAACTTGTAAATAACTCACTTATTTAAAGTATATCAAATCTAAGTTAAATTGTATTAAAGTCATGCCTATTATGGGTGTGGCTGCTTTGGGTGCCAGCTAACTGCTAGCTGTCTGTTAGGTGTTATCTCAACTAATCCCAGTCATTGAACTTGACCTTTTGGCCATGTTTGTGGTGTTGGTGCCTTTTTGAAAAAAGCTGAATACAAATATTGGACAACTAATACGGCTTGTTATTTGGTTAACTGTACCAACAGACTGTTTAAGCTGTCTACTGCCTACTCCACCCGTGCTCCACCTCTTTGCCCAGTTTTGAATTTGCTAGGCGTTCAGCAGAGACAGGCACTGCCAAGATGAAAACAGCTGGAGCCACCACACTGAGCTTCACAATGGCTCCACAATAACCTTGGGTGATGTCATGCAGACTGCTGATGTTCACACGTCCATGAGGATTCACCAGTACTGTCCTGTTCTCTTCCAAGGCTATCTTCTTTGCTCTACAAACATTCAGTCAAGAAAAGCTGTACATATGTAAACTCATATGTCATCATTTCTGACAAAAATACACACAGTGAAGCACACACACACACACAAACCCTGGAGGCACATTCCTTTACACACACTGGTGCTACACATGACTTGTGACACACATTATTTGGAGTTGGAAGGAATCAGCCATTCTGTAACAGTGTCACAACTGCCAAAAATGAAATGTGTGTGCGTCTGTGGGTGGATGTAATTGCTCATTGGCCAACACTTAACCAGCATTTTTTTGTTTATTGCTGGTACTTAAGTTAGTTATTCACTTGGTCAAGAATTTTGAAATGTTCTACACTAACATACAACACTCAGCTTTAAGACTGGGTCAGGTTTGGGTTAAGACTTACAAAACAAGAATATATCTCTAGATCTTAAGTTAGGTTTTGTGCTTTAAATTGAGAAGTGCCAGTCAGGTTCAGTAATGAGGACTTCTACAGATAAAAGTATTGACTGTGTACAAGGTGTCTGCCAAACTCTTGCTCAGGCTCAACTCACCAACATCTGTAGAATGAGAAAATGCTTAGAAGACAAAGCATTTATTTCCACGAGCCAAATATAGCTGGTCATAATGTATTTAGTTCTAGACCATCCAGTTGAAGTGGAGAGGTGTTTAGGAAGGTGATCATGACCAGTGAGTCACTCCTAAAAAGACAGTGTGTGATTTGTGTTGAGCTGAAAATCATCATCATCTTTATTTGTGAATCACAGGGAATTGTACAAAACTACATGTCTGCCACAACACAAACATTCCATGTATGTGATCCTAAGCTGTCGACCTTTGATGAACCAGTCATGAGGACATCACTTAAGAATCAGCAGGTTACCACCGTGAGGTTCAGCTGTAAACAAACAGGCAGAAAACAACCAGAGAAACCATATTGATCAGACCTCCTAGTGTGACCAGGAGCAGTAATCTGAGTCAGAAACAACAGGCCACTCTGCAACCATCCATCCGTATTAGTCACTAATTATTATTCCCTGTAGGGACGGAGCTCAGTGCTGTCGATGTGTCTGGGCTACAGAGTTACCTGGGAATCCAACACAAGCCCAGTTATTAAACTCATTTAATAGAAGTCTAACTTTTTTGCTGCAGCACAAACAGTAATAGAATTTAAAGTTTAATTATATTTCCTGAAATTGAAAGAGTGCCGACAAGCCTGTGGATTGATTACACTGCTGAAATTTTCTCTCAGGGTGTGTCCATGCCAAGCCTGTTCTCAGAGGTTTATTTAAACCTGGGCGCACCACTCCTATAGTTTTACTAAAATCCATCTCAGACAGGTGGCAATAAACAATAACACCGAGACGCCTGTAAATACAGGTCTTACTTTTTCTCTAAGGAGCTCTTTTTTTTATTTTAGCATCTAACCTTTGTTTAAAAAGGTATTAACTGAACTAAGGGCCACGTCAGGAGGTGACACAGGTTTTTGGTTGGATGCCAGAACAAACAACAATGTGATGCTAGGATTGGGATGGATCAGGTAAAACTGGCTGCAGTCTTAAGACATTTGTAGTGAGATTTTTGCTTGGGGAAGAGAATCCATGATCTAAACTCGAAGCCTTACATTTACTCATTTACTCAGTCATTTAATCGGGTATCCCACGGGGCAAACTGCCCATGGAACAACAGGAGAATTCTGTTACATTGTCAGGATTGGGAAATATCAGGAAATCTCCATAAACTGAAAAGAAACTGGATCATATTGTTCATGTTATCTTTGGCGAAGTCATATCAATGAGGAACGACGTGTCCAATCAATGTTGAGAAGACAGGGTCAGACAGGACAGGGTCAGATGCCAAGTGGGAACAGAAAAGCCATGGTCCCAACTAAAAATGAATGGCTACTTCACTCCTCTATTCCACTCCAAACTGAGCCCAATTAAAGAGAACAATTCCAAAACACAAATTCCCAACCCCACACCATGATCAATCACCAGACTGTTATTCAGATCCATTCAACTTTTCTGCACAGGGCCTTGGTCCCTTGTAATTAAACACCCAACTGCAGTATGATGAGCCTTTCTTGTCCTCTCAAAAGTAAGCTCAGCATCTGAATCACTACTGTGTAAGTGACTGTTTTCAGACACTCCCTCTATACAGATTGATGCCTACATGTCTTTAAAATTACCGGAGTCAGGCAGCTATACTGACAATCCAACTGGATCTCTCTCTGCACACATACACACACACACATACTCATGACACTGTACTTCCATCTCTGTGAGGACCTTGACGTAATGCATTCCTAGCCTCTTACCGGAATCTGAGCTCTCACTGATAAATGCCTAATCCTAACCCCGGACCCTAACCTTAACTCAATTCTAATCATTGATTTAAAATAGTTCTCTGGTCTTCACTGTGTAGAAGCAGAAGAACACACACACGCCTGACTTTGTATGTAGGGGAAACTTTTCCTAAAATGTGGAGACCAGCTGTCATCACACACAGGTGGAGAACTGAAATGAATTTTCTGCTCATGTCCTCTCACACATCCAGCCAACATTCTTTGAAAGTCAGAAGGTCAAAGTGATAAAAGGGCATCTCCAGGAAGAAAGAGAAATTCCCAGACAAACAATGTTTGTGTTGTTTGTGTCTGTAGCTTAAAGTTTACAACAGTTTGCTAATGAATTTCTCTGGTCTCGACTACCAGACAAACCGCAGCACTCTCATTAACAACTCCAGCAAAGCTGCAGAGCACTGATGGGTCTCCTCATTAAAGCCAAGGGCCATCCCTGCTTCCTGTTTTGAGCTGGACTCATTAATGGGCTGTAATCTCTGTCATAGATATGTTTTTTGTTTTGGCTTGATTTACTGTAAAGTTGATTGCTATATTCTCAATTTTTAAATCAGATGCGACATAATTTTTAAATCAAACCAGTAGTCTTCACATGTTAACTATCACACCCTCTTTCAAAAGCCGAAAAAAGTTCATACCTTACAAATATTATTCATAATAAACAATAATGGTGGGAGCAACTAATAGGCAGACCCAAGTTAAATTTGGGTGAAATAAGGGTCAGCACAATCCCATCAGAAAACTCTTTGATTGTCTATTTCCCTACATGAATCATATTTATCAATTTAGTTCCACTCCACATTTTTCCCTTTTCATCTACAAAGCCTACAAAGCAGCTCTTTGAAAGGATCAGTGTTATACTTCATTAACAGTGTTAGAAATAGAAATAACGGTAAACCTCAAGTACATTCTAGCCCAACATAGTTAACCCCATTGCTTCAGTAGCCTTGTAGTCACACGAGATAAAATGGCTATATTAGCCTTGTTCTTTACATGTTGCAAACTTATGATGGCTAGTTAACACTCTGACACAGCAGAGATGCAAGCACGATCAAATCTTTGTCATGATGAAAAGCTTTCGAGCCATGGAGGAGGTATGCAGGCACCTTTACCTTTTTCCACTGAGATCGATGAGCAAGTGCATTCAGATATAAACAAACAGTGTAGACCATTGCTCAGCAATGGTGGTTATGGAGCTCTTATAATGACTAAGCTGCTGTGTTTTTCTCGATTTGCTGCTTCATTTAAGTCCAAAAACTGTAATACTCAGCAGCAATATGTCTAAGAGAATAGTAAGCTAGCTAATTAGCATACAGCCTGAGTAACTTTCAGTTTGGAATTCAGTTTTGAGAGTTGAATGTTTATTCATTTGTTACACAGGTGCTGTTATGATCAAAAGGTTATACAGCTGTGAAGGCCAAGCATAGCTTTTAAGGGTTATAAACATAAATAGGTTAATAAAGACTACTTAGGTGCCTACACTTTTCTCAAGAGTTTCCCTCTGTAAATCATAAAAAATAAACCCGTGATAAATCTCAACATCTCTGACATCTCTGAAATCAGTTTAGTATGTCACTAGCTTCCCGTGTAGTCTCTCCTAAGGGTTCTTGAAAGGGTGGAACTCTAATCCTCTATTCGTCAAGTGTTACATACATTTGCATGTATGAAAACAAACATCGCAGAGCTGTTCTGCAAAGGCTCATGTTACATTTGTCGGATCCTCCTCAGGGACAAATAAGGCCAGGTGTGACAGCAGCCCACCACAAGCCGGGCCTACTGTGGACAGCAGCAGTGCCTCTTTAAACCAGGAGTGACTCCACAGCATCATGATGAAAAGAGTCACCAAACCCACTGTGGGCGTTTCAACATCCTGTCCAATTAGCCCACATGACATTGATCTCGCAGGGACAAATCTGACTCTGTGTTTTCATTAGACAACTTCAACATTATTTTAGCATGACATATCCAGGTGCACCCTGATGCTGCTGCCTCCATCAGCAGATACGGGATAGTAGGATGTTGGGTGATTCTTAATTGGAGCATATTGCATGAGGGAATGTTATATTGATACCAAAAAACAGCTGAAAAAGTCTGTTGTATATGTTAAAGCAAACATAGACAGGAGAAAACATTAAAGCTCCATAGGTAGCCCTATAAGAATATTAAAGGTATGTTTTTGTTCATTCTTTCTCTGGCTATAAACAAAAATAGACCAAGTGGAAGAGAAATGTCAGTATAATCTAGAATAAAAATGCTCTTACCAGTGCTGCTCATGGTGCCAGTCGGACGTCTTCTCCAGTCAGATGATGCACTGTAAATTAGCCACTATTCACATTGACAGTACATGGATGATGCCAGCAGCCGCAGAGCGCACAAGCAGTGTCAGCCAGCGGAGTGAATGCAGGGAATGAATGTATCGACTGGAGTGTTGCAGAGAGCCTGGTCGTCCCCGGCAGCTGAGCCCGCAGAGATCTCCCGACACCGCCACAGTGACAAAACAATGTCCCGCATACACTGCAGGGCTGCGCTGCCTCCCTATACACCAGACAGCGCAGGTTGGGTGTGGGCGAGCAGTGGAGAAACGCGACTAGAGTCAAGTGAAATGCAACGGATAACAAGGTTTCCGGTATAGCGTTTCAAAATAAAAGTCTTCTTTAAAAATTTGGGTCTATTTGGAATTACAGATTGCATATGGCCCTTTAGAATATCAGGGAGTCCATAGCAATTTTTAAGTCAAAATATCAAATAAAAACAGTCAAATAAGAAATAATGTTACACTCTCACATGTAGAATAAATTGTAACAGTTACATAAATGTAGATATCATTACAACAATATGATATCCATCAAACAATTCATTCCATTTTAACTAAAACAGTATTGTGAATTGGACCGGATTATTAAATATATTGATAAGTATCTGTAATCAATGAATGCTAAAAAACTTTGACATTGCTGAGACAAACATTTATGTTTGTCTCAGCAAGAGGGATAGTTTTCTGCACTAAGAGGGATAATCACAGACCATGTGCAGACTGAGTTTCATGCTGCCTTGTTTCTGATTGATGCAATACCAGATGTCACAAATGTCTTCAGTTAAAATTCCCTCCAGTTTTCAATATGCAGCTGTGCTGCAAAATCTGGAAAAGTTAAGCTTTTTGTGTTGTTTAAGAAATTTAATTAGAAACAATATTGGAATAAAGTGGCTGAAGTTAAGATGTCTGCAAAGTGGTATCACTAATTAAAAAAAATATATTAAAACCTTGAGCTTGGTGCTGCTCTGTAGATAAGATGTATATATGTATGTATATAGTTGATTTTCAGAAAAATATCCACTGTAGCAGTGTGATAGTAAAGTAATAACTATGCATGCAATTTTGAAGGAACATCTTACCCTCAGGTGCATTAAATCAAATTGAGTGTTAAACTGAATATCAAATACAGTGCACAACTTCATGCAAAGGGTTTGCAAAATATTTTGTGCTAATTTGATTAAACGGCTTTATTAAAAAATATGTCAAATGTAAGTACAATATAAAGTGAGTATAAGATAAACTGAAATGAAAAAAAATGTATCTAAATGAAAGTTACAGTTTATCAGCAGTGAAATCAGAAAGCTCAGAATGGCAATTTGAACATCTTTGTTTTCATTACAAATGGGCAACTCCATCTGCTGGAGACTTGTGATATCAGAACAGCTGCTGAGTCAGACTTGAAGTGAGATTTGTTTTTAATACTACTTTAAATGAAAGGCCATTTTGATAAAGAGCTGTTTTGCAAAATAAGAAATGATTTTTTAAATCTAAATTGCTCAACAACACACACTGTGTATATTCTTCACCTTATATAACAAACAGGTTCTCATACTTCCATTACACAGCTGTGAAGTAGCAAATACACATTTACAAAATAACTTCTTTGGAGAAGGCAATTTACATCCATATCATATGCATCAGTTCAGCTACTTACAGCAGATTAAAGCTCTGACCAAGACAAAATTGATTGTAATTACTGGGAAAAAAATCAAAGGAAGATATATAAAATCTATTTAAAATCTAAAATTTGGAGAGTTTATAGAGATAAATGTTCCTCTCAATGAAGAAAGTAAGATTCAGTGCAGATTTGCTCTGCCACCCAGTAGATTGGCATGCCACTTCATCAACAAATGTTATGCTTTTACTGTGGAAGACAAAATCTTCGCTTCCTGTCTTATGTAAGGTAACACCATACATCTTGTCAGTGCTTTGCTTCAGCATCCAGCAGACTGCTCCTGAACGGAGCATCGGGGCTGACAGCGCCACTGCGCTCTTCACGCGACATACGCGGGAAATGTAGTGTCAAAGAAAGAAAATATCCGTGTTAATCAGCGGAGTGCTACGGATTTTGGACTACAAGCCAGTTCAATGTAAACAAACTGTATTGTGAGAGACTGGCAGTGACAACTGTGTTTGTGTTATGAAAGTACGTCAGAAAATCACTTTGAAGATAACGGTTATATAGGATATTCGTTTAAATATTGTCTTTTTCGTTTGCATCAATTTGAAGTCAGCTCCTGACAGCCTTAAACACCTTGCACATTTCGTTTCTCTGTCCTCTTTGTGTGTGATAGCTAGCGGTTAACTGGGTCAGTAATTTTTTAGAAGACCTTTGGGAACATCTTAGGATCTGGAGGAAGATGAGAGACAGTTCAAATGATCTGCGCAAAACGTCTTGCTTGAACGACTTTCAGTGAAAAATAATTAATTGAGGCATAAATATCGAACATAGTTACAACACATTTATTTCCTTTTATTCGACACAGTTGATACATTCATTTGCTCAATTTGTGATTCGGTCGGGTAATTAGGTTGTTGTTTATCCGTGTTGCTTTGTTCCTGCACGTAGAAACAAATAACATGTCAACAAGTTTGTTTTTGTGTTTATTTGATTAAAATTTGGATTTTTTCAAACATACAGACATAGGCTAAGCACTGTCATAGACACACTTAAGATTATTTATATGCATAATAGGCTGTGAGTCATGCGGAAATAAAAGAGCTATAATTCCATTATTAACTACAGGAGGTACGTGCTTTAAAAATAAATAGTGTAAATCTAATATAAAAATGTATTTGAATTTTTAAAAGAGGCTAATCGAGGTAGACTGTGTCTGTGGAGCCTGTAATGGCACTCACGTTTACTCAGCATGTCCTCTTACTCGTTACATGACGTCTGGGAATCTCGCCAAAATGTAGTCTGTTTTACTTTTTCTTAAGAATCTGTACATAAATGCAGTTCATTCAAAAAAGTAATTAATGTTAAATCAAGAGGGAGATACGTGTTTTTTGAGTTTAACGTTTAACCATTAAAATATTTTTAAAAATACGATAAAAAAAAACAAAGAGCAGTTGATTGGCCAGACTTGGAATTCGGTTAATTTTCTATAGTCTCAAATAGTCAACAAACTTATACCTTGCGCGCTGAAAAAAACGTCAGAAAATCGTTAAATGAACACAAAATAGATTCTGACTCTGTTTCGTGACGCGGCCACAACATCCGCATGACGTCAAACCCGCGCGACGAGAGCAGCATGGTTTCTTGTTGTCACAGTGAGCTCGCGCATCAAAACTGTGAGTTAAAACGTGGAAATGACCGAAGACAACGGCGACAGCTTCGGAGTAGAAGTTATTCTTCCAGACGGTGATAACACGGCGCCATGTTGTCCGCACGGTAACAGAAGGAAGCAGGAGACCGTAGTTTTAATGGCTCGGCCGTTACACGTTTAACTGTTATGGTGTTTCGCATGAAATAGCTCATCGTAATACGAAATGCTATGCTAGCTATGTCGTTGCTTAATACGTTCTATCTTTTTACTTTTGAATATTTGGATGAACATTTAGGGTTTTTCCGCTGTTTTTGACGTTTATGTTCTAAGTTACCTCTCAGTGCTTAACAGGAAAACGCTTGTGTCTCATGTGTTTGCCAGGTCCGACCCTGCTGTTTGAGAAAGTTTCCAAAGGAGGTGAGGCAGGGAGGAGGTTCTATGCCTGCTCAGCCTGTAGAGACAGAAAAGACTGCAAGTTTTTTCAATGGGAAGACGAAAAGGTGGGATCGCTGGAATTCTAACTGTCACTCACAACATCTGATATCTCACTGATCCAGTAATTTTGAACTTATTTTAAATTTGCCTTAAAGGTGTCAGAGGCCAGGGCTTTGGCCAGAGAAGCAGAAAACCTGTCAAAGAGACCTAAATTCAGCCAGCCGGAGTGCTGTAACAGGTACAACGTCCACTGAGCCCGTCTTTGCCTCATCCAGACAAGAGGCTTTATATTTGCCTTCATCCAAGTCACAATATGAACTGACTCTGTCTGTTAATATGCTTGTCAGGTTTAAAAGGTTTGTTTCCCTCCCGCTGGATGAAAAGAAGTTCTGTCAGGATTGCCAGATTCTGCTCCTGCCGGGAGAACATGAGGCCCACTGCTCCCACAGATCCACAGCAGTCACAGCGGCTCAGCTGAGGAGACCCAGCATGCTGCTACATCCTCTGGACAACAAGAAGAGCAACGCACAGTACCTGTTCACCGACCGCAGCTCCCAGTTTCTGCTGGACACCCTGACCGGTCTGGGCTACAGGAAGGTGCTGTGTGTAGGCACACCCAGGTGAGGGCCATGTTTCAAAGTTGTATGTTTAAATTATGTGAACCAGCAATCTTAAGGGGTTGGTTTCCCCAACTCTTCTCCTTTAGCACCTGAAATATCTGGCTACACTACATTTACATTTATTCTTACATAAATACTTACACTTCTAACCATTCAATAAGCTTCATACTGTAACTCTGAGTTTTCTTGTAAATATTTGCCTACATTTCCTTAGTTACTTTCATCCTTTGTAAATGTGAAAACATTACTGTCATCTTGAATTTCTGAAAACCTGATGCTGTATGTTATAATGTATGAGGCAGTTCAGTGTCAATTCTAACAAACCCTACTCTTTTTATAAATTCCAATAATGTTCTAAAATACAACAGAACAACTCAATTTATATTTCTGTCTCATGAATGATTAATTCCATCTAATTGAACATTTAACTTTCTGAAATAACCATATACGTTATATTTCAGTGTGAATATAATAATGGAATTAAGCATGACTTTTCTTTGTTTAATATTAATATTACAAATAAGCTGTTAGCCACAAAGCTTCTTGAACATCTGCAAAATAACATATCAGTCAACCACTGATCATCATACACGGTCAGTCTGTTTGAAGGGATGGGATCCAGTGCATTTACAAAAGGTGGATGGGACCAAAACTAAAAGGCAATGATAGAAATATTTTATTCTTTGGTCTGGGATGATCTCATTGAAGTACAAATAGAGAAGCAACTCTTAAAAACGATTTAAAAAATTGATATTTTAAGAAGCTTTAAATCCGAAGGTTCCATATCATTTGGGTGTCAGAGAACAGTTTAAGTATTTTGCAGTGGTTTCAATTAAAGTTTTGAGTTTATCATTAGAGCATTGATTAAAAAAACATAAAAAACACTTTTTTTTTTACAATGGAATTAAAGAAATACTGAAGTTAGGCTATTGCCTGAAGTTTGAGCAGCTGCCAGTAGTCACAAACTGGTGAAATCCAAATTGACTAAGATTCTAAACACTGTTATCTACCAGTTTTCAGTCAGTGATGGTTCTTGCTTTTTGTGCCAGACTCCAGGAGCTGATCAAATTACGAAACCTGGAGCAGAAACATGAGCCGATTAAGACTTTACTGCTGGACATCGACTTCAGGTAAGCTTGCGTCATTTGTATATGAAATCTATTCTACTGCACAGCTGCTCTTAAGTAATGGCAGGGCTGCTTACGGCATTATGAGCAATACTTTCAGACACCCAATCACTGTCTTTGAAGCATGAATTCAGGATCAGGGAGCATTGAGTTGACAAAGCTCCAGGTGGTTTGGCCACATTTGGGTTTCTTGCGGTTTCAAGAAGCGTATGGCGGGGTACAGGGGTTCAGTGAACTGATGATGAGCCCTGTCAAAAACCGGCGTCACGGCTGCAGAGAACCTCTGCAGGACAGTCATGGTGTCTGCGTCGTAAAACATCAGCTGGCCCTTCTCGTGATTCACCCACACTCCAACCTTTCCCAGCTGCGTTTGCCCGATGCCCTGGCACGCTACATGCCGGTCGTTGTGCCACGCAGAGAGACGGCAGTTCCGAAGCTCCACGCACCACGAGTTCCTGTTCCGGCCCAGTTTGGCGCCCTTGTCCCGGCCCTTCCTCTGCAGACTGACGTACGCCACGCCCACAGCCCAGGCAGAGCAGCAGTGCACGTCAACCTCCCAGTAACTCTGAGCGGCTGTGAAAGGAGAGCAGCCCAAAGCGCAGCACACCTTATCAAACTGAAGGGGGTGCTCTCGAGCCGAATGGGCAGAATCTGAGAAGGTCATGCCCCGCCCCTCTGAGGTCACTGTGATCTGGCTATGGCAAGTCTGCCTGTCAATCACCACAGGAGATGAATCTGAAATCAAAAACAGAAACCATATATGCTGATGATGTCATCTTACTCATCTGTATGGCTTTTAATATTAGTCTGCTTTAAGTCAGGATCAGTCTGGTAAACATCGTAACATGAATCCACATTTCTCTTTCTTCTTCGGTCACAGTTTTATGACAGCCAGTCATTAAAGCCAAAATTGCAATATGAGATGTTTCATAGCAGTACTGCATGAGGTACTTAGATTTCTAAGGCATATTGTACAGACATTTTCATTAGTTTTTTTTTTTCATCTCCACTATCTACAGGGAATGAGCTTTGTACCTCCAAAGCAATAGCACCAGAACATCTCGCTGCCCCAAATGAGTGAGCTGCTTTAAGGGATCGATACAGTGTTGAAATAATGGCCTCAGTACCTAACAGTAAAGTCTTCCTCTGCAGCTGAGCTTTCAGGTGTCTGGAGATGGAGGATAATGTTTTTAGGAGCCTTTCAAATTTTTCCTCATTCAGTCTGATTCCCTGCTCAGAGGCATCCGGCTTCTTAGGGCTGCATGAGGGAGCACAGAGACCATTATGAGACAGAGATGTGTGAAGGAGGAGGTGGAGCTGAAAATGATTAATGCTCAGACATAGTGCTGTACCTCACACTCTCAGACTGACCCTTGGGATGAGAGACAAACAGAAATATTGATTAAAATGTGAAGAAAATCCCTCCAGTGGCAATATTTTTAAACAATGTGCATCTGCGGCCCTTAAATCAGACCTTCTCGTCTGTTTCTTCTGTCGGGTTCCCGCTCAGTGCCCTCTGGGTGCTGCTGATGTTTTTAGCAACCTGGTCGTGGTGTTGTTTCCAGTTCTGAAGAACCTGGTCCAGTCTGGTCCTGGTCTGTCTCAGGTCCAACTCCAGCGAGTCCAGGACTGCCTGCTCGTCCTTCTTCAGGGTAAAGCGCATGTTCTCGAAGCATTCTCGAACTTGCTGCTTCATCACCTCCGTGCTCCTCTTCAGGGAGGAACAAAGACAAGATGAGGGCCAGATGTTGAAAACACATCAGGATGTTATTCATGGCATCAGCCTGTTTGAGAGCTTCTGGTCTCGTACTCACAGAGAGGTCTGCCTTGCGTTTCTTCAGAGACTGGATGTGAGCCTCAGTCCTGGACTTTTCTACCTCCAGCTCCTCCATACGTCTGGATAGCTGCTCCTGCAGGGAACAGAGTTACAGCCAGTCACAGAGATTTCTATCTAAATAGATTATTTTCAACACAGATTACCTCACCATGTATACACACCGTCTACCATGTTAGAATTTTCCTTTCTGCTAACACACCTGTCATATTAGTCCACCGACAAGTTGAGTTTAGTTCAGCAAATAATCATTTTTTCACTTCGTTTTACCTTTGTTCAAACTCATTATTTTGTGGCTTATAACATGTCAGAAACAAATAAATGAAACATGAAAAGTGATATTATAAAAAGATTTTACATCATGATGCACGTCCACCCAACATGTCAGTGTGCACATGTGTATGAACTACATAATTTTAATGAATATCAACAGGCTTAAACTTTTAACCAGATTTAATTATTAGTTTGTGCTCTGGCTCAAGACAGCATGAACACCACTGGCCTAAATGTTGCTTTATGAAAACCCTTCGAGTTAGAGTCGGTACAGATAAGTTGGGGTGTGAAATCATTCACATGAGCTGGAAGAACATCCCCATCTGTGTGCACCTGAGAGGGCTGTGCTGCGTTCGCTGTCTTCCTCTGCAGCTTTGGAGACCGTGGGAAAGGCTGAACCACCCTTTCACTGTTGGAGTCCAGTGGAGTGTAGCTCAGTCCGTCCTGCAGTACAATGTGGGTGTCTGCAGGGGGCGATGTAAGACCACCCCGAGCTGCTGCTGCTGGTGTTGACTGTCCATTATCAACAGACAATGCTTCCTTTTCTGCCATTTCTGAGGACTAAAGAGAAAAGCAAACATTTATTAAACCTTAAGCGTTTTTTTCTTTCGCACTGTCTAAAGTTTTTCTCTACTTATTTGTTTTGGCTGTAGAACGACCAGTTTTTCAAGTTTTTAGAGAAGCTGTTAAAACCTGTCTGTTTTGAGTCCATGCCAAGCTTTCTACAAAAACCCTTTCCAGGACATAATCTTATTTCTCTGCACATTTACTTAAACCAAAACCATTGAAAACAAAGCCGTTTTCACAGCTCTCTGTATGGTTAGCAACCAAACTTAGCATACATACAAGTGCAAACACTAGTTTCTCTCTGTCAGGCAGCTTCCTGTTTATTATGGAATCAATCTTTAGACTCCTATATGCTGTCAAGGAAGAATATCGATATAAGATATTGATAGACAGACAAAATAATTCTTTAGCATAATCGTTTAGCATGATTAAACCAGGTTTTAAAGCAGTTCTCACCTGAGATCTCTGAATGAATCTCTGCCGTGTCAGTGCCGTTCGTTTGTGTGAAGAATGTGCAGCGATGTGACGAGAGGGTGTGTTCATGCGTTACAAGCTTCAGCCTGCAGCACACAGGCAGACACCTTTTTGTTACCTGGATACACACCTCAAGGCCCACTGTGTGTTTGCTAACTTTTTTTTTCATTATTTGCTGCACGTAGATCAAACTCGCTGTGTGTTTTGATCTGCTGCTGTTAGACAGAGGGAACAAAACATGAACTCTGGTGCATTTTAGTGTCGACTGAATGCTGAATCTTGAACGCTGAATCACATGCTTCTCTTTGTTTTGTGATGTCTCAGATACGCTCAGTTCCACAGTCAAGATGAATTCTGTCACTACAACATGTTCAACCATCACTTATTTGACGGAGAGGTACGATTTATTTACCTTTTCTTTCTAAAATGTCTGATTTCCTGCTTAGTATAATAAAGCCGCGTCTCTTGTCAGGCCTCCAGTGTCGTCCTGCAGACCTTCCTCACACAGTCTGACGGGGAAAAGGTGGTGATGGTGGCTGACCCTCCGTTTGGTGGCCTGGTAAAACCTCTGGCCAATAGTTTCTCCCTGATCTCACAGACATGGGGGAAGCTCAACAGTCCTGGTCAGTGTTCTTGTAGAGTTTCAGGGTTTATCTGTCGGGGTTTTTCATATTTCACGGTTCACCTCACTGATATATTTACTTCTGATCTTTGTTGTTCCACATGAGAAAGTTTTTTTTTGCAATACAGTAGCTTTAAAGGAGTGAAACAGTAAACAGTAAAGGACAGTGATGTGTGTATGCACAAAAGACAATGAGATGGACCAGTGGGTTAGAAACATGCCATTTAAATGTTGCTTTTGACTTCTTGGGCAATCGTAACAATCCTGAGTAGAATTTTATTCATTTTTGGCCAGTGGGGGGCTGAATTAAAACCCAACTGGCTGTAAAAACCAAAATTAGTACATTATGATATAACACATATAAATAAAATTGCTGTATACATATTATGGTGAGCTGGTATCAAATTGTAAATGAGCATATATCTACAAAAACAATGAAACTGATGATGTAAGCATTAAGCATATTGCCTTTTTGTTCAATTTAACATAGAGAATGTCTGTTTTTAAGCTATTTTTTGTCTTCCTGTGAGAAATCTCAGGCTCTTTAGCTGTTGAATGCTCCACATGATCACCAGCTAGTTATTAAGTTTTTCTGATTGGTGCTGAACAGGTAGAGAACAATAGGAGCATTTTCTTTTTCCAGTGAAAACAGCTATTAGGTGCAACCTGAAACCATGTTGGTCACAGTGATGAATCATAACAGCAACGATAAAGTGAGGGCCAAATGCTCTGTAGAGAGAAAAAAAAGCTGCAGAGTTGAGTGATAGTTCTGTTGGCCAAACTTTCACACTGCACATAGTCATCACATCTATTAATCTTGTAAAAATGGCTAAAATGTCAACAAAGAACCAGTCCAGAACTGAAAGCTAACATCCCTGTGTGTTTGTGTGCAGACAGCAGCGACTCTGACATGCCCATGATGTGGATCTTCCCTTATTTCTTTGAACCTCGTATCCAGGAGTGTTTTCCCTTATTCACCATGTTGGATTACCAGGTACGGTGGCAGTGCATTACTTGTAGCTGCTGATAACACATGTTGTCAGAGGTGTACTCATGAATGCAGCTTTAGAGATTGACTGTAAGAAATCATGCAGCACACAGTGCCTGTGTTATAAAACCCTATGGTACATTGCAGTAAATACAGAAACAGCTGTCATTATTGTTCGTACGCCATGACAAGTCAATGTGCCTGCCGTCTAATCTTGGGAACAATAATGAAACAAGATAGCTCTGATTCTGCAAGGCTATAAGATTAAGATTTATTCAGGAAGCGGAATGTTGATGACGTCAAGTACAAGAGAAGATAAAAACTGTTGATTCTCATCACCTCAGTCCAAGTCTTGCACCCAAGCTCACTGTTAATATAGCAGTTAAACTTTCATTTTTCACTTTGACTTCTGTGAAACTAAAGAAAGACTCCTGTGAAAACATATGCAGTGGGAAAGCTGCCCGGAGCTGCAGCACAGTGACTCGTACATCATGGCAACAACCTAAATCCAGCAGTGATCTTTTGTTAGCGCGCCGGCTACATTTTCCTCTCATGGACTACAAACAATAAAGTGCATATTTGGTTTGCTTCAAACCAGGTGGATTACGACAACCATCCTCTGTATAAACATGGGAAGACAGGCAGGAAGCAGTCTCCTGTGAGACTCTTCACTAATATTTCACCCAAAGACATCATCCTGCCCAAAGAGGAAGGTTACAGGTATGAACACACTCACTGTCAGCTCTGATTCAGAGCCTGACCAACACAACAGCTGATAAGAATCTAAGTCATGATACCTTTCAACCCAGGAATGCCAAAGATATGGTGTATGTCCACCAGAGAGCACTTCTTTTCTGACTGGACAATTGTCCACCAGCTTCCTCTCATGGTCACACTTCTGGTTTAAAGAAATATGGAATTGTTTGGCCTTATTACTTTTGGTAATGTCATATTGTTGTGTTATTACAATACTATTAGTTTCCATTGCAATGCCTAAAAGATCTTTTTCAGTACTGTACTTCAAGATCGTTCTTTTGTGTTTTTTCATTTGCTTATTGAACAAAAGTAGCCAAACTTTCAAAACACAACGATGTTAAATCTTGTTAAATGCAAAAACCTTAGAAGAACCTGGCTTATATAAAATAATAGGATAAACTGTTATAGTGTAGTACCCATCTGTAAGAACCATATGTTAATACAACTGATCTTATAGTTGTGCTTAAAGGTCATGTATCCCCTTTGTCTTTTTTAGATTCTGCTCCATATGTCAAAGATATGTCTGGTCCCTCAACAAGCACTGTGTTAAATGTAATGTCTGTCCATCTAAGGTATAAAACCGTAACTCTAAACATCATTTTTTTTCAAACTCTTATAAATGTTCATGTCACAACCTCTGTTTTCTTTCTGTGTGCCTCCAGGATGGTCGAGAGTGGAAGCACTGCTCATCATGTGAGAAATGTGTGAAACCTTGTACGTAAATCTTTCCATTATCACATCATATGCAGTAGGAGGATGTACATTAATACATGCTATGACATGTGAAGACTAACAAAAGTCTTCACTGCATTTTTTTTTTTTTACTTTAGACTTCTTAAGTATGTGTATTGATTGAATGTTTCCCCTTTTAGCCTGGAGACACTGCCAGGCTTGTGGCCGTTGTGCCCTTCCGGACCACCCATGTGGGCACACACGAGGGAAAGATGGCTGTTTTAACTGTGGCAGCCTGAAGCACAAACACAAAGCCTGCCCTCTCAAAGACCCAATCAAAATCAGCAGGTGAGTGTTGAGATTGATCCTTGTGATGTGTTAAATGCCTGCACTCTGTCAGTGCAGCAGTAAGATCCAGCTTTCGCATGTCTTAACTTGTTCTTCTGCATCTGCGTTTCTGTCTGCATTTGGTTCTCCAGGCATCGACTCGGTGCCAAGAACGGAGGAAAACATGTATGCCATCTTCCTTTGGTTAAGGCTAAAGCAAAGAGGAAGTCTGGAGCAGCTCGCAGGGCAAAGAAGATTGCAGCTCTGTCAACATAACCTGCATTCACGCAGTATCCGTCAGCTGTGCAATCTCAAACAAAGAGGCTTTTTAATTTAAACATTCAAATGACTCAAAGCAGTTTTAGTATAAGAATAAAAAGTTATTTTAAAAGAAAATTTGCCTTGATTTTGTTTTGTTACAATGCAAAGACACTCAAACTTGGTATTTACATCAAATAGCATCCTTTTTAATCTGAAGAAATTCACACATTATTTCACCCATTAACTCTCCAAATATAACCTCCAATGCAAAGAGCTACAATCAAAACTGGTTATTGGCCCCTCAAGGAGTCAATGAAACACACTGATTTCAACACTTGACATATTTATGATCTTATAAAGTTGTTGCAGATAGCTTAAGAGCCAACTGTTGCTCATTTACAGTTCATATCAAGCAGACAGAGCAACATTAGCACTCATTTCAGTCAGGGGAAAGCTCTGGGAATTATCCAGCAAATGAAACACAAGAGTTAATGGCAAGTCACTATTTTCATGAATGAACTTCAAATAGGGCGGAAACTGTTCACTAGGATGAATAAGAACATTTCACCTCTTGAAGCTCTACTATACTATAAACTCCAACATCTTTTTATGAAGACATTAATTATATATTTATGAATGAATTATTTATTTATTAACATATTTATTATTTCTTAACATATTTATTATTTCTTAACATTTATACTTATATATTTATACTTTTATACTTATATTTATTAACACGCTAATTTGAAAGGAGGCTCCAATAGCAATGAACCCACATCATTATCTTCCACTTCAAGGGATGTTTTAAGCAAGAAAGCTGATAGTTCGCAGCCATGGCAGCACCAATCAGCTTTTGGAAAGATAGTGACTAGCAGATGGACATATCGGGGCATTTGGCAGGTGGAACTCAAGAGATCAGCATAGAGGTAATCGATTGGTAAATATTGAACTGATCAGGTGGACATTAAACAATTACTGATGTTTCTGTGGGTGTGCTTGATTTGTAAATAGTAAATTGTTTGCTAACAAGTTTGCCAATTTAATATGACGACTAGACACCAATATTTGGATGACAGCTTGGTTTAAAAAACACATCTTTAACCTGCTTCAAATAACCAAAAGATGATTGTTCATGTGCATGAGTGAATGTTTTTAACCTCAGTGTTTTACAAGCTTCAGTCAGTCGTTGGGTATACAGTGTGTGAGAGGGGACTTGGCAAATTAGAAATTTCTATTCCATTATTAATTAAGAGAATAAGTATAATTTACCGTTTGAAATATTTAGTATTTTGTCTTTCTTTGCACAGCAAACCTCTTGCATAATTTATACTTTTGTGTCTGTTTGATAACCTTTACCTTGTTTTTTGAGTTCATAAGGAATATCCTTTATGGCATTCAAATGTTGGCAAGAGTGTTTTATTTGTCATACTGTCATGACATGAGCCAAAACCAAGCTGCAGAGTTTACTTCATGTTTATACAAGGAGAGCTCAGTTATGGTCACCTGATGGCAGTATTGCTCAGGTTGCTACTGCTGTTTAATTAGCTCCAGTGTGGCTTATCCTCCAGAGTTGGCCTGATAACCTGTTTTTCACTGGTTACTGTTTTACTGGAAGCTGTGTTTACACGTAGTGCAGGTTATGTTGATAATACAGCAAATATATCCAAGTGGACTAGACATTCATTTCCTCTACAAGCACACACTGACTGATAGTTTACAGTGGAACAAATGTCTTATAAACTAGATATATAGGCATACAGTACATCCTGCCAAAGTCATGTACTGCATATGTTTAATGCCATGGTGGTGAAAGATTCATCATGTTTATCTAGTCTGAATGGTGAAAGCAACCAGACACAGGAGCACTTTCCCCACCACTGTGGATGTGGTGACTAATTTTACACTTGAGTGTAAAAGATGAGATGAGTTCCTGGTATGTTGCTGTCCAGCACTTCCCACTGATAGCCTCTTCTCCTTTTCTTTGGAAAAATTCAACACACTTCAGAGTTTGAAGTGTGTAAGTTCTGTTTTGACACAAGTTATTGGGTCTTCACAAGTTCAAATCACGAATCCTAGGATGATAAAAGTGTGTTATTTTCAGTGTCTGTCAGTGTGTTGATCATACTAAGACCACACCAGTTTCAAAATTATTAATGCTTCTATCTCCAGGCAAACAATCATTTTAATATCCCATTTTTGATTTTTTCTCCTATTTCAACAAGTATTGATACATTTCAATGCTTTGACCAGTGTTCAGTGCTGTGGGTTTTATCAGTAGCTGGGGCTCAAGTTGGAGTTGGAGGAGCAATTCTCAAAACAGTATACTGCCTTGAAAAAGAAAATCTAGCAGGTAAGAATGAGAATCTTAAACATTAAAGAGGTTACAATATTGTAATGGTGGTCTAAGATACACCTTTTTATACAACCTGGACACATCAGTGGGTCCCTACACAGCAGCACCTCTCTCGCCCAGGCAACCATGAACTCCTCCAACAGACCACTGAAAGGAAGTAGCAGCTTTTTCTCACTCCTGTGCACGATAATGCTGCTGAGGCTTTGTGCGAATCCCAACGACCTGTGCAGAGATGGGCTGACCTCCCTCTCAAAGTCCTCGGTCTACAATGTTAGTGAAACATTGTGGACTCGCAATGGCCAGAGGTATCATGGCAAAATAGTAGACCCAAGCTTTGAACTTGCTTAGTAATCTTGACTTAGATGCCACCATAAACCAGGTTCCCAACTCACTGCTGGTTGCTTGGAGTGCTGTGGTGTCTGTTTGGGTGCAATAAAAGATCCTTCCCAGGATTTTGAATGGCTTCCTTGTGAGAAAATGGGTCCAGACTACTTCAAGGGACAAACAGAGCTTGTCTGTTTCCTTTTGCTTCCTCACAACCAGGGAATGGAACTGAGTTGGTTTGAAGTCCATCTGGGACCAGCTGATCAGTCGCCAAAAACCTTAGAGGATCCATCTGTCGTCTGTTACTACTGCTGTTGTGGTTACTGTCAAATTGTTAATAAAGCTCTGAAGTGGGGCTTCTGCACTCCACCTCCTCTGACTTGAGTAGTACATCCTCAGCCAGAGAGAACAAGATCACTGAAATGGTAAAACCAGTGATAATGCTTCTCCCAAGGCCATGGGATGCAGATGTTATTGTTCAAGAAGAGAGTCTGCACCAAAACACCTGTAATAGTCTCGTACAAAATCCCTGATCTTGCCTAGACCATAATGTCAGTCAAGTGAAGTTCCCACCAGCTTGTGAGGGATAGACCCATGGGCAAAGGTAAGGTTAGAAAGGTTGACCCACAGAACTGCCAAATCTCCTTTGCTCTCCTGTGCCTCCTGAATCAGCTGGGAGACTCTTTGCATCCTGGCACCTCTGACAGCACCTTCCTCTGGCTGTAGCTTTAAAATCTGGGTCCATATCATGGGTGGATTAAAGCCATTCTTTCTGCCTGTTTGCAGCAGAACACTTAATTGTTGATGTTCTGAATGTCTGACTTGATGTGGGGCTTGTGTAGCATGGAGAGTGTCAATGTTGTTTTTTCACTTTGTCCCACAGCCCTTTTAATGAAACACACTTGCCAACTCAGCAAACTGTGACAATTACTTGGAGCGCCTTCAGGTTTTTGAGAAATTAAGCAAATTAAAAACTCAGCAAACAAGTTAAGAAAAATTAGAAACTCTGAAAGAACACCAAGTAGGATGAAAATAAGTGTTCAGGAAGGAGCAATGCACTAAATTCAGACAGAAAGAGGCGAGAGACCGGCAGAGCGTTTATAGTAGCTGAGCACTGATGTGTGATTCAAATGCTAAGCAGGCAGGAATTCGTATCTGTAAGCCTCCCTCTCTATGAAATGGAAATGAGCCTATGAAAATGGGAGATGAGAAAAAAATCAAATGAGATATAAGAGAAAATGTGAAAGAATGGAGCTTTTTTTCTCCGTTTGTATGAATTCAGAGCTTTATGCTCTATTGTAAAGTGTCTTGAGATAACACTTGTTATGAATTGGCACTATACAAATAAAGATTGATTGATTGAGATTGATTGATATTCAAAATGGTAGCCCTAAGTGGAAAGGTATAATGCAAGGCGGGACTCAAATAAAAAAAGGATAGTAAATATCTATAAATGGAGAAGGGGTGGTGCGAAAAGACATAAATACAAAATGTTATTCTTTGTTTGCTATTTTTTAACATAATTACACAAAGTAATAGTCTGTAATGTAATGGAGAAATTAATTACAGTTAAGATTAAAATTCTTTTCTTATCAAGTGTCGATGACTAACAAAGAGTCAAATTTGAGATCTTAATCAGACAGTGAGATGGGAAATTATGCTTTTGATGGGTGAACATATAAGCACACATGCCTGTGGCACAACAAATCTATAGTTAATGACAGTGGTGCTCACAGTCACAAACGTTGTTTCAAAGAGAATCATGTTTATTGCGATGTATGGATGTATGCTCAGCTTTGCCACCATCCTAGCTCAGTTTTTTGTTTGTTTGTTTTTGTAATTGAATAATGAGCTTTCAAAGAAGTATAATCCCTCATAACTTGTCATAGCTTGCAGTCCAAATGGAGCTTATCTTTATTTGTTTTAGAAAGGGTCTGATAGTCGGTTTTGAAGAACTTTTAACAATTTTATTTTTATACCGGTGTGTCTCATTTTCAGTTGCATTCCAAACTCTGTAGATACATACAAATCTATTCACAAAGTCAGCACAAACTGCAGCTTTTTTGGCATCATCTGGAGTATCTCTGTCCACTAACAGCACAGACGCCAACTGTGCTTTGTATGTCAAAGCAAACTCCAGTGTTTGGACTGGCCTAGCTTCCCCAGGCACACCAATATCCTATCTAGAAATGACTTTCTCAATGACATAGTCACCAGCATGAATACTCAGCACAGACTGGGGGAAACAAACACTTTGGAGGCTGTTATACATTTAAATTCTTCAGACTGATTTGTGCAAGTCTCTCTAGTCAGTGTAAAAACTAATGAAATGAAATGGATTCTGAAGACAATGTTAACTTTTTTTGCTATTATGTTATGGGGCCTTTCATGTTTTTTGTTTAGAAAGTTATGATGGAAATGACAGCCAACAGTGTGTCAATATGGACATTATGGTTTAGGGTCCGTACAAACAGATTAAGCCAAGCAAGCGGCATGGCTTTAGGATAGCATTAGCATTCTATCAGTTGGTCAGCAAATAGTTAACCAATTTGTTTTAGACTGAAGTGCCTTAGTAACTATACGGTTTCAGGTTTTCAAAAAGGACACAAAAGCAAAACACAAACACTACAGATGAGGTAACAAAAATTTAGGTTTAAAAGCTTAAGGAGAAAATGGAAAGTGAAACAAATGGAAGTAAAGAAAAGCAAAGAGGAAAAGACGAAACTGAAAAACTACAGCGGGACAAACTGACCAATGAAAGAAACAAACACTTGAACTAAATAAACTGATAAATAATTATCTAATAAGCAACAGGTGACCAAGAAAACTGGTAGATGGGGAAAAACAAAAACAGGAAGCAACAATTGAAGCTTGACAAGAAAACCTACCAAAATAACTCACAAAAGATTAAAAAAGACCCAAAGACCAAAACATGGCAGATTGGTTGAAATGGATTTCCATTCAATCTGGCAACTATTTTAGGTCAAAGATGCCGGCTTAATTTGCCTCATATTAGCTATTGCTTCATAATGAACAACTGTGGGTTATTTTCATCAAGTTTTGTAGAAGGTACCTGTTTCACTAACAGCAAGGGATGTAAGAATGATTACAGTTGCTAATATGTTTTATGACAAATATATGGTATGTGAGTATTTTACTCACACAGGCTGGATCAAATCTGCACTCTTAATTCAAATACTAATATGATCATCTTTAAAATATGAGATAAATTTATCTTCACCGTATCAATGAAATGTATTCTTACAACTCTCTGATATTTTTAATGAGATGAAAGATGATAAAGGTTCATGGATCTCCAATAAAGTATAAAATTACTAGCAATTGTTAACTATCCCTGTGAGGAGTAGAAAACTGATGGTAAAGATGTATGAGATGATGTCAATGTGTTCCAATGAAAAGAGATGCATCAGACACACTTCAAATAGCTCGCCACACCCTCAGTGTTTGAAACATTTCAATTCAAGCTATTGTTCAGAATGGGCCAAAGAGACCAGCTGTTTTATCCTTGCTGAACTGTAGAGCTGTTTGTCAATGAAGCTGAAAGAGCCGAGCTGAAAGGGGTGGTTGTCGGTTCTATTCCCATTCTGGCCCAAGGTGTTTCCTGTCTGAACGTTCTCTTTGACCTTTGAAATAGCATTTTTTTTCAACTGCTTTAATCTGCTGAGAACAAAGACAGAATGTACCTACCAATTGCAGCAGGTGGCCACACACACAAGCACACACGGTTAGTCTAAAAAGACTGAGAACTGAACAAGACTGAGGACCGAACATGCTTTGTACCTAATTATGTCTGTCACGAGAAAAAATCACTATTAAGGTTGCTATGACTTGCACTGATATATAGCTTCATGTGCAAGCAAATGTTAGCTAAAAGATGTCTGAGTCTGTGCTTTGGTTTCTACCAACTCTGTTACTTCAATCTCTGGCGCTTAAGCTGCTAAATGTCAACCTTGTTCATCTTAGCTAATTGCTTCCTTTGTCTGTGTGTTGTTCAGTGTTGAGCAAGTAGTACACAGTAAGTTTATTAGACAGCTGCCTGCTGTGGTAACAAGGTGTAAGAGAAAGCTGAGAGTTGACCAGAGGATAAGGCTGTTGGCTGAAAAACCACAACAATAAACTGAAAGATGCTTGACAGCTTTTTTCAAGCAAAAATATTGGTTCTATTTCACTTACACAAAATTCAACATTCATAAAGTTAATTCAGCTGGGGTGTGAAGCAGCCTTTATACCAGTTTTCAGCAGGAGGTATTGTCAGGTCTTTATGTAGAGTATAATTGCATGGTTAATTTTTTATACAGAAATTTAAAATGATTAATTATTTTTCAACTTAAAAAGAAATCTATATCAAGTTTAATGTGATTTGATTTTTTAGATGTAACTTAGTAAATTAATAGCAAGCTTTCTTGACAGTGCTTATGTTTGGGAAAAAGGAGACCCACAGAGTCAAAAGTAGCAGAGGCTGTCATAGCTTATTAGCTGTGTTTGCAACATCTGCTTTTATTAAACCCTTCACTGCTTGGGTTAAGTACTACATGGTTTGTAGACACCACATTGTGGTGTGACCAGACCATAACAGTGACTGAATATTTTACATTTTCTATAAATAGAGGCCAGAGAAGGCATATGTGAGAGGAATAAAAGGGACCCAAGATTATACCTTGTGGAACTCCAAAAAGTGCAGTCATCTCAAGTAGAAGCTGTCCTGTGGTAAGAGGCATCCTTTGTAGCGTCTTCGTACTTAATTTCTTTTTAAATGAAATGAAGTGTGTAGTTTGGCACATCTTATTTACCTAGAAAGCTTAGGAAAACTTTAAGGTAAGTATCCCCAGTAGGACAGTTTTGTTTTCCATTTAGGCCCTGAGGGTTTGCCACCAGAGCCCTTCTTGTTTTCAGTCAAGACATCTAACTTGAGACTTTTGTTCACCTAGAATGTTTGGGGGAATGCAGTTCAGTTGTTGGCAGGGTTGAATTACAGACTGATCCTCTAGTTTTGATTAATCTACAATACCTCATCATGCTTGGAAAAATCTCGCAAGAGAGCCACTGCTTTGCCAACATCATGCAAGTATCCAAGTGAGATGGGGAGAATGAATAAAACACATTAGAGAAAAAGGAGTGTCCCAGTTCAGACAGTCTCCTGCAGGCCTGCACAGTTTCCAAGCAGGAGAGGGAGGGAGGGAGGGAGGGAGGGAGGGTGAAAGAGGGGATGATTGAAGGGAGATCAGTGTATCACAGGAGGCTGGTATCTCACACCAGGTCCCTGGTGTGAGACATAGGGAACAACTATTATGATCCTATCTTTTCCTCCATTCCTCACCTTCCAACACTCTTTTCTATTTTCTCTTTCTCCTCCAGTTCCAAAAAAGGATACTGCTTAAGTCAGGGAAAGGAGGGTGGGGGGTAAAAAACAGAAGGGAGAAACCAGGAGAGAAAACCCCCTTGTTAGACTCCATCAGTGCAATTGCATGAGTGTCTAGGCTGAAGCCGCGGTGATTGCCCAACAGAGCCAAAGGGACTTTTTTTCCACCGCCATGGGGTGAGTACAATACTCAAATGAGGATGAGATCTGCCAAATAGACAGACCACAACTACAAATATACCAGATAGAGATTCCAGTGTGTGTGTGTGTGTATGTGTGTGTGACAGAGTATGTGTATGTTTAAGTTTCCTGTGTGTGAGGGAGAGTGATGAAGCGAGGAGAGTTTTGTGCTTTTTCAAGGAGGAGGAAGAGTTTGTGTGTATTACCGGACTGTAATGAAGCAAAGTGCCAAGACTGTGTGTATATATGTGAGTAGTCTGAGCACACCTGTTACTATAATTGACTTCATAATGGAACAGTCTGAGTTGAATTCCTTCTGTGTAGTGCTTGAACATGGCACTAAAAGAAAAGTGGTGCTGGCATGGAAATGAAAAGAACTTAAAAGCACTGCTGTCTTAATGCTGCAATGGTTACTTGAAGTTTTGGCAAAAAAAGTTTCAAGTCAGTCTAGTTTTTTCCTCCATTGGCACCCAAACAATTTATCATTCTGTGGGACAACTTGATTAAACAAGTGCCAGACTGAGCATGTCAACCTTCACACTTTGACAGACCCTCCCCCTTTGATTTTTTTTTTTTTTTTATATGTGTCACTGTTGCCGCCCACAGAAGCTAATATAAATAAACACATTCTGTCACTTTAAGAAGAAAAAAAAAACTCGGCGCCGATCCCACAGTCCAGCATCATACAGCACCCAGCGAGGTCATGGGACTTGTGGGCTGAATCTTAACCCGTTCCAGAAACTTGGGGGACTGAGTTTGAAAGCTTAAGCCAGGAAATCCTCACCTTTGACCCCCATTTTTGAGAGTGGACTATTATGGTTGGCCCGGTCAGCTAAGGGAAGAGGAGAATTTGGCTTGTGGACTGGTCAGTTTTTTTCTTTTGGAATATGTGGGTTTTTGTATTCCTTGTCCTCTGTCCCTCTGGTTTCAGTTTCTTTTTCACTTTTCCAGATCCGATTTTTTTTCACTCTTGCACAACTTTACACACATAAACATCTGGGCACTTTAACTATTCCTCAAGATTCCTCACATTTTTTATGCTTTTACTTCCTAAAACTAGTCATCAGTTATGACGGCTTGTCAGTGAGCTTTCGAGAGGTCAGCATCTCGAGCTGGCTAACTGAGCCTGAGGATGAGTTTGTTCTGACTATATAAGGCCTTTGTCTTCTCTCCTCTGGTCTTGCTCCTCTTTCTGCAATCAGGCTCTCTTAACAGTGAAAATATCTCAAGGGGCCATTTTGCTTTGCTAGGATCAGGGATGTTTATTTGCACAGTTCTTTTTAAATGATGTGGGAAGTGGATTTGATATAGCATGCTGGGCTCATTTAGCTCTGAGTCTTGTTGTGTATATAGTGGAGGAATTATGGGTTTGGTGGGAAATGAGGCACAGGTGCACACTCTTTGCTACTAAAATTCTGAAATGTGATTACTGTATCTTTATAAAGATATCAAAACAACAGCCTAGTTGGAATTTTGTTAAATATTTATTGTGTACAAAGCTCAGAGCTACAACACCACACTTTGGCTCCTTGTTTATAACTGAAGCTGCTCTAATCAGGACTTTATGAATGTACAGTGGATCAAATAAAAATCAGTAATGTGAAAGCTGTTGCTTCTTATACTGAAACACCTTATACTATATATAACTCAATATTTAAGTTCTCCTTAGCTTTATGCAGAGTTTGAAAGTCTGTCAGCTCTTTGTTTTCGTTAGAACTAGCTAATTATTGCTTCTTGCCGCTATCATTAGCATTTTTTGTGGCAGCAGAACCAGGTTACAACACATCTTGTGAAATAAAAGGGAAGATGTAGCATTTAAACAGACAGGTTTGGTGGCTATAAACAGAAATCTGTTAATGTTGACCTGCTAAGGGCTGTTGTCAGGATTCTAGAAATGCCTAAGTTTAAGTATCCACTATGCAATCACTTAGATGCTGGAAAAAAAGTCTCTAAAATGTATTCAAAATTTGCCAACTTTCATTTTACATTGCACCTTTGTTATTTGACGTTTCTGGACAGATTTGAGAAGTGCAACACAACACTTATTTTTTACTCCTATTCTTTCTAAAATTCATATGCTAAATGCTCCACTTAATTCTCCAGTTAGATGCTAACACTGTCTGTTTACTGCTGGCGAGCAGATACTGCGGAGTGAGATATCAAAGCTCTTCACCGAAAACAGCTGTCTTGTTGCTGAAAACAATGCAGTGCAGAAAGCTGAGGCTGAACCTGCATTGTCTCATAAAGCCAAAAAACGAGCTAAAGGAGGCTTAAAAAATGTTTTGAGATGATGGAAGCTGCAGATTTTGTGATATATTTTCTGTGGCTTTATCACATATCATGAAGAAGTTTTTTTTTTTATCCAATTTAAGGGTAAAACAAATGTTTAGGGCAGCTTTAATCAATCTGGTGGACTTGCTGTTTTTCACACTGACAGAACAAAATTCTGAAATAATGAATCCTTTCTTTATTTTTGTAGTGAACTTTGGATGCATTGAATTTATGCTGGAATCTACCCACCATGTGGAAGTTTTAACTGTGTGATTTCCTGACAGATCCACCAAATTTCTGTGAAAGATATTGAGAATCTGACTCTGTTGCTCTCAATGGTAGCTCTGGCCTTTGAGTTATGATTACTGGATATGTAAATAGACAACATAGACAACTGCATTTTAGACATAATTACTTTATAAGGCAACAATTTAACACATGCATATTTAAAAGCTTGTTTTAATGTCCCATGAAGACTGTGTTATTACTTTTGGCATCCCAAATATTCATTTGTTACAAAGTAACCGATCTGTTTTTGCAGGGACTGAGACTGTGCCACATTACTGAGCCCTGATTGGGTATAAACACAGTGAACAGCCATGTCTGTTTATAGAGAGATATATTTGCTCTTTCTCTAGCAGGAGAAAACCCTTTTGGGTGTAACGGTTTGATTAATGGTCCTGCTCTTCGACTAGATTTAGATTACGCCTGCAAGTCCTGCTTGGAAGTTATTACTTTATAATGGGAACATGTAAGCAAAGGCCATGTGCTTTTCATCACGATAGGAACATCAATTACATAATGAAAAGTGGGAAAAAAAAAGTAAGAGTAAAGAGTATGTGTGAAGTGTCAACATAAATTTGGGTTTTTGTTGTTTGGTTCACATTTACTTTGCTCTTGGTCTCCCACCACCCCTTCATTCTCGCTTCTTTTGCTGTGGCTTTAGTCACTTCTGTTGAGGTTACATGAGTCACTTACTCCCTCTGGGGGTGACAGTGATTGAGCCAAGTTCCCATTGAGTTCATCCCAAATTTCCATTTCAGGATGCGAGCTATTCCAAGCCATACTTGGTTAAAAATAAAACCTCGAAAAAAGAGATGAGAGGCAGAAGAAAAGTGGCGATCCAGGGGGAGGGACCAGAATGAGGTGAACAGATGTGAACAGATGAAAGCTTTGCTAAACTTCGTTTAGCTCCTCTAGTTTCTGCCCCATGTGGCAGACTGTGCTTGAAACTACCCAGAAAGTGCTGAATTTCATCTCTGCGGTGAGATAAATACTGGGAAAGACAAAGATTGAGTGCCTTTGTTTCACACCTTCACACCTCTGACAAGTTTTTGACATCAGCTCCAGAGAAAGCTTGTGTCTAAAACAAAGTGTGAATAGACTGTTTGATGCATCAGGACCGAGCCTGCCCAGCTGGCTAATGTGCAGAATCTAGCACACGTTTCCACTCCTGAGGTTAAGTGTCAGGCTGCCGGAGCCTCAGCATTTACGTGAGCTCGGAAATTGACTCAATAAATCGGTAAATGGGTGCGGAAAAAAAAAAAAAAAAACTGAATCAGTATCCACAAGAGGAAGGTGACAGCTTATTATGGCCATGACCAGAGCTGTCTCTGGAGTGTCAAAGAAAAAGATTTACAGTCACATCTGCTGTTTATCACTGATAAAAAGAGAGCTAAAGAAATGTACTCAGACATTCATGATAATACAGGTCTTAAATAAGCGTCTCCATTTCTTTGTGCATGTTAGAAGTCATGTTTATGCCCAACAGAGATTTAATCTGCTTCAGTTCTGTCCAGATTGACTTGTAGAGTGAAACAAGTTTACCTGCCTTTACCCACATGGCAGAGATAATGAACTGGATACATCAAAGTGCTGTCAGACTATCACAGTTATATAAGAATATTAAACAGAGAAAGAGCTCCAGACTGTTTTTCATGCCAGACATTTCTGACATGATATAAAAAGCCCAAGTGAAACTAACAACACTGCTGGTCAGATCCTAGATTCCACAGCCATCTCAAAACAAACCATCAGGCACAGAGCAACACTGTTCATTCAATGTGTTGTTTCTGCCCACCTGATAATTGAAAGTCTGGTAAAAAGCTTTTCTCTAACTTGAACTCTGTTTTGGTCTAAAAAATTAGATTTAGCTGTGAACTGACAGTGTAAAAAAGCCATTCAGTGCCAAGAATGTTGTGTGCAGTGGGCTATAAACAGCTGATTAGCTAAAAATACCTCCCTGCTGATCCCATAACAATACTATTGGACTTAACTGTAAAGTTATATTCTTGACAAAAGAAAAGTTAAAGGACAATGACAATCTATGACTGTCTGAGGCAAACTGCTGAGTTACATGAGTTATTGTTCAAAAATTGTTACTTGTTCTACTTGCAGCTTTTAGACCAAATGCTCATCTTGAAATGTAAATCAACCAGAAAATTCATTCATTCATGTTTTTTGAAAAAAATTAAATAAGGGTTGTACTGGGGTTTCTACATGGCACTGCCTCTCTGTGGTTAACAGCTCTCTTGCTTTCTTTCATCTGCATCAATCTCCAGCAAAACCCTGTACATCTCCTGCCTTCATTTTAGCTTTCTGAAGCCACCAGAGGGTGCTTTTCTTCTGTGACCATTACAAACAAACAAAGGGGTCGTCTGGCATGTGTTGAATGTTTCTCACTTTTAATTTACTTGGGCCTGCTAAGTACTTGGCCTGCCACAACAACAAGACATTACAAACAGTGTTGATAAGTCCATCAGCCAGGCACAGCCACATATTAGGTTAAGTTTATTGACTCTGTGGTGGACCTGTTGATGTGAGCCGAGGCGAGCTGAGCCTCCCAACATTGCTTTGAAGACATTTATGCAGCACTGCCACCTTTGGCAACACATTCCTATAGTAAATGGTTATGTAATTACAGTTTTTCCGGGGATACAGATATGATTGGACACTTTCAAGTTCAAATTTTCTCGAAAGTGCATGCCCTGGTCACGTGCCAGAAAAATAAACGGACTAAGATGGATTACCATACCACAGTGTGGACTGGCCTGGGTCCCTGCAAACCACAGTTTCACTGAGTGGTTTGTGTTTATTTGAGAAAACTCAAAAATGTTTTGGAATATGTTCCATAGAGACTTAGGCTTTTGTTATTACTGTTGTTGTTGTATTTAACCTGCACATTCTTCTAATGACTTATCTCAAATCAATATTAAAGACTTGCAGTTGGTTCCTGGGGCTCTAGACAGCATATAATGATGCTCAGTGTACTCTGTTCTGTGTCGGGCACAGTATGCACAACCCAGCATCCCTCAGGATTATATCAATATTGATCAATTCTGCAAAACATTATTTTTATTTACTGACAGCAGTTAGCTGCAATGCAGGAAGAAATATGTCCTTCATGCAGGAAAGTAACAAGGCCAACTGCAGGAACCATCATCTGTGGCTGCATGTACAGGGTTCACAACAGTTAAGGACACATATCAAGCCCTCAGGAAGAGCAGGAGACTTTCGAGCCAGCTTGGTAAAGTGGCATCAGATCAGAGGTGTGAACAGAGAGCTAGCAGGTTCAGCTGTTGTGGAAGTCCTTGTTGTGTGTTCTCCATGGGCCCCATTGTGTGAAAGCTGTGTGAAAGATCTGTGTAACTTTATACTTTAAAGTGTAACTTTTTTAAAAAAATTCACATGTTACTGGTGTACAGCAAGTGTTATTCATGTTAGGATTAGACTGTGTGTGAGGGTTAATATTAATAATACTAATAACTCTGTGCTGTGTTCTGTAATACAACTTCCCCCTCTTAGAATTTTTACAACAAACCAGGTAAGCGAAAGATTTATTGATGCTGATTAATAACTGGCCCATATAATATTGGCTATTTCTCATTATCAGTTGTAAATAACGGACAATAATAAAAAATAAACTGCAAGCACAGCATCTACACATTTTATACATTAGGTTGTGATAAGCACCTTTTGATTGTGTTTTATTGCAAATAAACAGAGAAGAAAAAGCAGAGAGATAGGAGGAATGAGTGTAGCATAGTGTTGACACTGTTGATGTCATTGTTGACATCTACCTCCTGCACCTGATTAGAGCCTACCAGCAGAGACTAGAGAAGCAAATGTGGTAACATCAGTGTGGATGTTTTTCACAATGCAAGAGTAAGACAACATGATTGTAGTTTGCAGTACATGTTTTTGAAAAGGTTTACAAAGCCTGGAATGGTAGTGATGTCAGATTGAATTAGTTTAGTTTAGTTGTAAAATTCATGGGTGGGTAAAAACTCATTGCAAGTAAAGCACATGAGTAAAAAACAAAATACTTCAGTCGATTTCACAAATGGCAAATTTTACATTTACTGGACGCATAATTTATGAGAGTTATTGTACCTTGCTTGAGTATACATTTCAGTACTTCACCCTCTGCTGCTGAATTTATTGGCTCAGCCGTGAGAAGTGGGTAATTATTGGAAAGCTAAAAAAAAACTTGTCGTGCATCCATGAAAAGAACATTGGTCCTCTTCCAGCTAATGTCTCTCAGCCTACCCCTGCACAGCTGACTGCCACCTGGCTCAGCATCAGCATCCAGAGCAGACCTCCACGTGCGGTGATGATTATGATGGATGCCCAGGATCGACTCTCCCCCATCACGTTACCTAACACCTACTGCTGCTTTTCATCAACAGGCTGCTGCACTGAGGCTAATCCAGTTAGCACAGCAGACATGGGGCGCAGGAGCTCACTAAGGGAATAGAGTACATAGGTGTGTATTTACAGCTAATAAAATGCCACAGAAACAAGGCGGCTGTGATTGATTCTCTTTGTGACCAGTGTCATTTTTTTACAGAGCCTGGGGTGTGGCACCAAAATACTTGAAAACTTTTATTTTTTGTAGTTATAAGCAGCCAGTAAATTTATAAATGTATGAGGCTATCAATTAATAATTTATCAATTGCTGAATAAGCTATAACCACAGTGACATGACCTTAATTTAAGGCCTCGTTCTCTGGCTAGCTTGTTAGCAACTGTTGCTTGTTGCTCCATTTAAAGATTTTATTTGGCCTTTAAGTCCAGTTTAGTCTTCACCAACTCTGAGAATAGTATCTGACTCTTTGGGCACTTCATTTCTTGTTTATGTGCACCAGCTACTTGCTGGCTTAGTTGCATGATGCTATGCTAGTGTACAGTTGGTTTGAGTTTTTCTCCAAAATCAGCGGCTAGACCAACACTGATAAGTAGTTAATACATAGACAGACAGTAAAGCCTAAGGGCCCTATCGTACACTTTGCGCCGCTCGCCAGCGGCGCATTGGGCGTGGAAAGTTAGAAATTAATTCAGGGGAGTT
>JAQNCA010000019.1:2186249-2201250 GCA_029783725.1 Acanthurus tractus | reverse complement strand
TGGATTTCCTATCTTACACTAGTGGCAAAAATGACGTTTGCGCGGGGTGTAAGATAGGAATGGCATCTGCGTCACTGCCGCACTGCCTTTGCGCCGGGTGTACGATAGGGCCCTAATTCTTTGTCTGTTTCAGCATTTTGAATAATCAGTTGAGCCTAGGGTTGCCAACACCTTGACATAAAAATACAGGACCTGTACTTTTGTTTTCAGATACTGGACGATTCTGTTTTTTAAGGGACGGTTGGCAACTGTAGTTGTGTTGTGCCAGTATTTTTTTCACAAGCGACAGTAGCTGGACCACTGAGATGAGTTGGATTCTGTGTCGTCATACTCGTTTGTCAGGGTGCTGTCACAGTGCAGGAGAGGCAGGAGATACATTTGCAGTAACATCTAATACAAAGTGCCAATAAGTCATTTATTCCATTGACATTTTACAGAATACTATTGATTGTCATGATGATACAGGACTAAGTGCGTCCCATTTCAGCTCAATACGGGACATGTACTTTTGTTTCCAAATATGGGACGATTCCGTTTTTTAAGGGACGGTTGGCAACCCTAGTTGAGCCTAATTGTGAGTGAGAACACTCTGGCTGTTTCCATGCAGAACTACATCCCTGGTAGTTGCTTCTAGATAACTTGGACAGATAAGTTCCTTCAGCATGTAGAACCGAACAGAAAGGAGTCATTTAAGTTTGTTACATTGAACTGCTGCTCTTGACACATTTACTAAAGCCCCTTTGGCTTTTGTGATAGTATCCATAATTTTACTGAAGTGCAGTTTCTTCTTTCTTTCCCACCTCCTCCTTTCCGTCTTTGAAGACCAATATATGGAGATTTGCATTCCAAGTTCCTCAGTTTCCTTTTTCAGTGACAAATGCAGACTACCTCCACCTGCTGTTCTGGAGAGTCGTAGCACATATCTGTTGGCCAACCATTGGATGTAAGCTTTGTGGGGCTTTCAAACGCAACTTTTTGGCCAGAACACAGACAATGTGATGGGATGCAGGACTCAGCTTCTGTTGTTGGTTTGGTGTGTCATTAAAGCTGTATTGCACCCCTCCCAAGAATAATCAGGGACCTTTAATGGGACCTTCCTTGAGCTTTTATCATCATAAGATAGATTAATGTGAAGACTTTGTGCCTAATAGTTTCATATGCATGGATGATACCTAAGTGAGGATGACTGAAATTCATAGTTTAACCTGTTGAATCTAATGTTGTTTACAAATGTAAGGGCTTTACTTGAACAGCTGTAATCTGTGATTCCAAATTAAAAAGGTAGATAATCTGCAGGCTGATGCAAAATATTGGTCTTAACACCTGTCCAGATGGGTAATAAGTCACCCTGTCAAAGGTCTCCCCTCGTTCACTACTTTACAGTCTGAAGTTCAGCTCCTCTTGCAATTTATTGATCTATTATCTGTTTGTTTCATCACTATTAGTAGATAACTCTTATGTAAATAACAGATAACTTGAGATCTTTCCTTGATATGCATTCACTCACAGTTTACTCACACTGCAAGTAATCAGTAGGAGTTAATATTTAATTTACTCTGACATGGAGTGATTCCATGTGTATGCATACATATGTAATCTGTGGAACTGTACTGAAAATTTGGCTTAGAATAATTTCAGATTTATTCCAAATTTTATCCAATGGTAGATTATAAAAATTAAAGCTCAAAGTTATCTAATTGATGCTTTGTGAATAGCTTCTTGGGTATTTTTGATATGATACTGTGATTTTAATTTGCCACTTTTAGTACTTTTGTTATTTCAATAGCTCTTTTCCAACTTTTTATTTATATTGTTTTGGATGCTATTAGCTTGCTTAACCATTCAAGGAGGCTGACCTAAGGTTGCACAGTGAGACAGCAAACATATAACTATATATTAATCATCTGTAGCAAAAGTAAAACTGGAACTGGACTCAGTTCCATATTTGTGTTCATGCAGTAATTGTTTGTAACTGGCTTTAACAAACACAATTTACCATGGAGATCTCAAAGTCTGACACTTTGATGTATTGATAACTACTGCTAAATTATATTGGTGCTGAAAAAAAATTTAAAAGCATGATAAATTTCAAGCTGGTTGGAGACTGTTGTCTGTGATTGTGCTGCAAGTGTTGAAATAGATTTTTTTTAATCTTCATGATAGGTCAATTGCTTGTTAAGGCAGGACAAGACAGGTTTAGTTGCAAGTCAGGATGATGCCTCAGAGGGTGCTTCTCAAGTAAATATATTCCCTTTAAGATTTTAGACAACGCAATGACAAAGCTCCCAAGTTATATTGCAACCCAGATTCTGCAGGTTGGACGGGGCCCGAGCAGATCAGTCGTCAAGCAATGTTATTACTGAAATCAGCATCCTTAAATCTGCATGATGTTTTATTGTTTAAACATCCAAAGTTTATTGCTCCTCACTTACATAGATTACTTTCAAGCATCAGTTAAATCTTTAAAATTGAAATTATCCAAAAAGTTTTCTATATGGCCCTAAAACTTATTACCCTTACTTATTACTTATAACCCTTAAAATTCCTTATTATTTTATTCATTACCAATACAACCACACTGGTACCCATTTAAATGTGCTTTTATTTTGCTCGTAGCCTTACTTATTCCAGTGTGACCAGTAGGATATGGTTGCAAACATATGCAAACTTTAGAGGGGGAACTTTGGTACAATTCCCATCAGTTGGTTGTTTTATGTTCACGTTACTTTTTAGCTTTAAGACCATCCTGAGATAGGCACTTGTAGCTACAGAGGCCGTTCAAGCAAAAGATACACAGGTCAACGTTAAAGCTACAGTTTTTCACAACTTTGAATTATATTTACATCTACTATGTTCGTCAGCTGTCTTCCTTGTTTCTTCAACCAAAAAGGTAAAACAAGGTCAAACTGGCACTTAGTACAGTTAGAGCCACTGCCCACCAAGTGTAGCATCAGTCTTAAATTCCACTCCCTTCAGCCTGCAAGCACAACTGCTTCTTCAGTACATTTCCCCAAAATAAATTGCTATAAGTTTATCAAAACAGTGTAGCTACTGTTTTAAATGAAGTTGATATGATATGAATAGTGAGAAAGAACGAAAAAGAACCAGTAAAACAAGAATCTAATGTTTTGTGAAACCAAACAAACTGCAGAGCTGTTGATAATTCTCAATCACCGAGGAACACTTTTCTCTTTATATAAATTCATCTGATTCACTGTTTATATGTACATTATAATCAGTGCAGATTTAAATAGTAAGCAATTTAATTTGATTTAATTTAATTCAATGTAATTTTTTATTTGCAACTTGTTTATTAGTGAAAGGGTGGTGGCTCAATGTCGCATCACATCAATATGTTTGTTTTTTGCAGGTTATGTGAAAAGAACACTGTACACCGTAAAGCAATCATGTGCAGAATCTTTATGTAAAAATACTATGTTTATTATTCTGATGATTTTGGATTGTTAAAAAATCTACCATTTATCTAAACCACAATTCTCAGATTACAGTGTTTCTACAGTGACTTAAACCTGGGTAACTAACTAACCAACTAAACACTAACTAACTACCTAACTATTGTAATAATTTACCTGGGAGCGTGTGGATAAGAACTTTGCACTGATCTGCCCTGTGCGGACACAAGTGCATCATGGGACAGACACAGACATTTATGTGTGTGTAGGTTAGTAACCAAACACCATCTGAGCACAACCCTGGGGCATCACACACTCACACACAGAGCTTTTAATGAGTGTGTTTCCACTCAACCATTGCTTGGTGTTTCCACAGGGTGATTTTTCCATGTGCCCTATATGCACACACCCACACACATACATACACAAACACACATGGACATAGACAAACAAAAAACACCTTAAATACAGAGGTTGAAGTAAAAGAAATAGTACAAATTCTACCATTTATTTGGAACTTTTGAAATATTCACATCTGCTTTAATACTCACTTTTTTTAAAATTAAGCCAAGAAGCTTTACTCAACATAATTGTGACATTTTGCAGACTTAGGTTTGGTCTCAAACTGTGATTATGAATAGACTGAATCAGCATTTCTTCTTGATCAGCTTACTGTGACAAATCTTTCCATTGCTTGTCCCAATAGTTCCTACTTCGACATCTTTTGAGACATAATTAGCTGAAAGGTCCTAAAAAGTACTAAAAAAACAGGTCCATGGCCAATAAGCAAACACCTTATGCTGATAAAGACTGTGTGAAAGGATTAGAAGCTCAGGAGGAAGGCTACATCCTCTTTTTTGATTTCAGAAATGAATAACTTTTGCAAAAATATGGCTGGTGTTTACACTTCCTCTGTGTTTTTAAACCTTTAACCCATCTGGAGAAGCAGCTGACTCTGGCTTGGCTTAAAAACTCTGTTACCTTTGGTTCTAGATGAGCAGAAAGAGATGCTTTAAATAACTATACAGTCACCAATGTTTGCTTCTTTATTGGGTCATTTATCACAATCTGTCCTTCCCCATGTGTTTACCAATCTACATGTCCTGCTGTTATAACCACATTGTTTGTTATTTGTAACAATTACAATTTGTTAATAGTCTGTTTTTTTTTCCTTGTGGCTGTTCTTCCGCCACAATTTTTTTCCACAACTAAGCAATTGACTCTCTGCTTCCTGTTTACGCCTGCTTTTGCCAGCCCAGTGTATGTGAAGGGTCATGTGATATGCATTTTCAGGCTTGTTGATCCAGATGGAGATTATATTTAAAAAAAATATTGTCTGGCCAGATGTTTTTCTACTTTTGAAATGCTGTTTTAGTACCTAAAAGGACCTTGACTTTAAATTTTTTGTCAATGACTTTCATGTAGTTAGCTATGCTGGCGACAGGGCTAGCTCCACAGTCTCCATATTTATTAGCATGGTATCAGACTTGTCTTTTTCAATTTTGTCAAAACAACACACTTTTTTTTTTTTTTTTTGGACAGCATTTATAGGATTTGAAAATATCTTACTCTGTGCCATCTAACAGCATTATCAAAAATGAGAGACAGATGTGGGTAAACAGAGAAGCAGCATGCAGTCTGCACATATTCAGAGCCAACAATGCCTATAAGAGGGGCTGTGTTTCTGCAGCAATTTATCAAATCGTGCACTGAATCCAGTCAAAGAATACAAAACATCTTTACAGTACTCAAATACTGATGCACTATTCATTAAGTTAGTTTTTTTTCCATACTAATGACCTTTGAGTTCAAATTCCAGCTTGCAGTCAGCAAATAAGCCAGGAAACAGACACAAGCTTCATTTAAACTGTTATGGAATTAGTTTTAATTACCTGCATGAGATATAATCTGGCACAGCATGGTGGTACGGTGCTTTGCACTGTTGCCACACATGAAGAAGGTTCTGGGTTCGATGATTTTGAACCTGTTGGCTTGCTGGGGTCTCTTTGTGTGGAGTTTGGGTCTTTTCTCCCTGTCTGCATGGGTTTCACCACCATAATATTTTCCACATGGTATTTCTATAGTGAACAGAGATTAAGGGATAACAGATTTATTAGCAGCAGACCTATCAGTTTATCCAGTTATTTTGCTAAAGCAATTTACTCCAAAAGTTTGTTTTAAAGATAATCCCTCTCATTTTGCCAATTTACTCTTACAGCTCAGTATCTTACTTATGCAATGTTAGGTCGAAGTCTTTGCTGTGGCTGTTATTTTATTTCTAAGGACTAGAGCCACAGAATACCTCAAGCTCCTTGAAGTACACCTCCAGTACATCCTCGCTTTAATAACCACAGATGTCAAGATGAATCACTTGTCTCGGTCCCTTTCCTCATTTTCTCTAAGAACATTACACCAATGCTTTGCTGCAGTATCCACAGAAAACAATCAATTATGCAAGAATCCCCCAGCCGAATTTGAGTTATGATATGAGCTAGTTCTAACAATTACAAAATACAAAGTTCTGAAAGAAATCACTGACAAACAATGCAGTGAAATACAAGGGGGATCTATAGGGATTTCCTTGCAAGCTGAAAGATGTTTTCCAAGTGGAAACATCTACTATAATGCTCTCTTTTCTGAGTTATTGGGGCCATTATGACATTGGAAAGTATCATAAATCTGGATGGTAATTGTTCAGGAAAAGCATCTTTTATGTGAGACAGATTAATGGGAACTGAAAGCATTCCCATGATTGAGTCCAAAGGTCAAAGTCCTTTGGGGGATGAACAGAAGGATGATGGGCATCGTTGCTCCACATAGTTGTGGTACAAACTCAAACATGTCCCATTTGTGGTACAGGCCGATAATAATATTATAAGTCATGGCATCCAGAAGGGAAATATCAGCTTTTTGGCAAACAGTGCCTTCCATCAACTCAAAAATGAATGGGTCTTGCTAAGATCCCTCTTGAAGAAACATAAAATGGAGTAAGTTTCACAATAAATAAATGCTGATGAGAGAGATGAAACCCAGCTGCCTTATGGACTCATTTTCCAGAGAGGACATTGCTAATGTGTTTCTCAAACAATTGCTTGAAACCTGGCTCACATGCTACTTGATTTTTCTTTCTAGTCACTGAAAGTTTGAATTGTGTATAAGCATCGCCACCCACTCCTCATTTGACTCTCGACATCTTCATCTCCACTGCCATAGATTTATTTTTGGTAACACATCCCACTGCTTAGACACATGTTGATGACAAACGACAGGCAATATGAGCATGGGCGAAGTGGTTTCGATGGCAAATCAAGACAACTTCAACTCCGAGCGTATCTGCATAATGCTCATCAAGAAGCTAAGAGGCCATGCAAATGGATGATAATATTTCAGCTGGGTTCCTGTCATCACGCACCATTTACCCTCTGCGGAGGTGGAGAGGCAATCAATTATGCATCGCTCAAAATCACTAATGACTGAGAAAAGGATGCAAAGTTTTAAGCTAAGGCCGATGCACGCACAGCACATGTGTAACAGTGAATCTTTACCATCTATTTTGATCAGTTTGAGGCTTTAATAACAGACGACGTGTGTGAAGAGTGTCATTGGGAAAGAGACCTTCAGGTTTTACACTCATTGGTTTGCACTTTTTGTTAATAACCTTTATTCATATGTAACCAAAAAGGAAGCAGTAATTTAAAGTTTTTTTGTAAAAAAGCAGTAACTGGCCTTTAGCATCCATTGGCACTCTTATTTTATAGATTCTCAACTGGTAATAACATAAACTGCCAGCAGACTGTTTGGGATAGTAAAAAGGCAAAATATGTAGGGGAAAAAACAGAGTGACTGGACCCTTTGATAGATAAAGCTGCTTTTCCTAACAAGCCAAAGTGCAGGGTACAAGGTTCAGATGCCTAAGGAGACTTTTCATTTAATGCACAGAGACAAAACAGTATTATCCTTCTCAGTTTTAAGACAAGTTTTAAGAACAATTAATAATATTTATTTTCCATGAACTCGCTCAAGCTGCACTGGACACCATCATTTATTCATTGCATGAGAGAGAAACATCTGAGTCAGCAAAAGTCAGCAAAAATTCTTTGTTATCCAGCCTGGTGTCATTAGCAGCGTTTCGAATACTGACACTTTGTCTCAACACTTGGGGTCTCATACAGAGATACTTTTTAGATCCCCCTGAACACTACAAGGTGACTTGTGCGTCCAAAACGTCAAAAGACATTACAAGGTATTCGGCAAAGTGGGATAAGAACATGTTGAATTGCCTCTTTATTATTAGAATTGTAATAAAAAACACGGATGAACCAGCACGCCGCCACTGAGTCATCTCTGAATGCATTTGCACACAAAAAGCTAGACGGGAACGGTGAGGACAATTTTCTAAAATGAAAGTACTCGAGAAATGAGGGCCACCCTCTTTCCTGGTCATTGTGATTTTCTATTTATTTTCCTTCTGCACTATCAAACCCTCAGTTGCCACAGTGAAAAGAATGATTTATATTTCTGTATAAATTGATTTTTTTTTTTTTTGGTCTTCTTTCAGCCTCTCAAGGAAATTGCATTTTTGTTGAGGATTGGGAGCATCGATGTTGACCCCTTCTTTCATCTTCTATATTGAAACTCTCATTGGTGCTCTGTGTGTGTGTATGTGTGGTGTGAGAGAGAGAGAGAGAGAGAGAGAGAGAGAGAGAGAGAGGAAGAGAAAAGAAGTCAAGGCTGTGTTGTTTGAGGGCATATTAGCCCTGTAGCATAAGTCAGTGAGTTGGTGCAAATTACACCACAGAACAAAGGCTTGAGTGCAAATCATGTTAGTTTTCTCAACCACGACCTCTTTGCTAATATGCTGCTAACGGCATTTCAGCGGTTTCTCACTGTACGTTCCTCCATTCGAGCTGGAGGAGAATGACACTGTGTCAGCCTCCCTCTCCTCTTGTGAAATGTATTCCCGTTGTCCTCGCTCCGCGCTGACGATGTGCAGACACGCGTCTGTGTTTTCTCAAACATTTGCTGGATGGAGCAGAGCTATTAAACATATCTCTGCTCACAAACAGCCTTGTTTCAGGATCTGAGGTGATGCTGAAAAGAAGGCTTTTATCTTCTTAACTAAAGATTTTTGAGGAATGATGCCGGGCTGAGCTGTGCTGCATGGTAATGCAGAATAGTTCTGCTATCAGCTGGTTGGCTGCAGCTTGAATGTAAGAGGTGCTAGAATTGCTTGTGCAGGTTAGTTTTGTCAGGGCTTCTACAGCAACTTTGGCAGATGAGCATCTAATCCTTCAGCTATAAGTTAAAGCAACATTCATATCAAAGCCCAGTAAGCTGATGTGAGAGTCTTTTCTTCAGGTATGACTGATGATCCGCTCAGCTTTTAGTTCCTTCCTTAGAGTTTCGGACTTGTTTACTGAGCGCTTCCAGACAGAAAAGCTGGAGGGCAAAAGTGTACTGACAAAAAGCGAAGAATGAGCAGAAATATGCTCACCCTGTATTACTGCTCACTCTGTGTGTGTGTGTGTGTGCGCGCTTGTGAATATGCCTGATTCATATGTGTTTGCATGCCTGTTTGCATTTGGTCTCTCACCTATAGGTTCATCTTTATGTTGCAGTATGCATGAATGTATGTTATATGTGTTCAAGTGAATTTGATACAGTATTTTAGGATTTAGATAAAGTAAATGTGCATGCACGAAATTCCTGATTCATGTTTTTTTATTGTGTGTATTTGTTTGTACACTTTATAGAGCATTTTGCAGGTATATGTATGTGTGTGTCTGCGTGTGTGTGTGTGTGTGTGTGTGTGTGCAGGTACTGCTGCTCTACTGTTGGTTATGTTGCTTCCTATTTGTCTGGGCAGAATTATATAAAATTACATGGAACAAACTCAATTTTAGACTTGCTAGCTCTGTCTGTCCTCAGTAAGGTCAGCACTGTCGAGGCCCTTTCAATTTGGTTACTGGCAGGAATTCTTCTGTCAAAGCTGAACAGTGAGACTGTCCTTCCAAGAAAAATAAATGCATCAATTCATGCAGCAATAGCCCTTAGAAAACACATGTTAATATTTAAAATGACAAAGACCTCAAGTGGCCTTTGAAGATATGACTTAATCCTTTGGGAGAGACATCAGACTGTAAGACAACTGTTTCCTACCAGTAATTAATGCTAGTGTGTTTGAACTGTGACTGCAATCACTCAAGCATTTATTTGAACCTAAACCAAAAATCTCTTCACCCTCCTCACCAAGTCATTTTTGCGCTTAGCCAAACCCTTAGCAATAGTCCTGTAAATGATTTTTGGAAGGCTAAAAGAAATTATATCATCCTGCTGTTTGGGGCATGAGGTCAGAAAAATGCTCACTATATTACAGTAATTCTTGAAGGCAGTTACGAATGCTGATTTTTTTGTCATTAATTCGTAGGACTAATGTTTGTTTCCTCCTTAGAGGCTTTTTCACCATAAACGGCAAAACACTGTGATGTAAATGTTGGTAAAATGGAATGAAAATTGTGCAAGAACACTGGTACTTTAAAAGGGCACTTTTAAATCCGGAGATATTATTGTCGCCTTTGAGAAACCCCCCAAACTCTACTGCGCTTTCACACCAACACACCGATATGAATCTGGACAACACTTCCCTCAGAGGACCCACTCTCTCATACACACACACACACACACACACACATGATGCACATGCTCCCTGAGCAGTCAGTCTGACCGGTCTGTTGGAAAAAGCCTTTCAATTATGTCAGCTCTGATCTGACCACAGGGGACGGACAAAGAGAAGCAGAGGGGACTGTGGGACACGGCGGTGAGACGTTTTACAGGAGTTTCCTTTTAGATGCTGCACTCTGCTTTTTTTTGTGCAGCGCCTGTAAGCACAAATTAGGTGCAGTTCCAGTTCTGTATGTTCACTGCTTTTACAGGTCCACAATGGCAGTAATGTTGTATTGTAGGTGCTTTTATCCACTGTGGTCACTGCTTAGACAGAAGAGGCGGTGCACAGTTACGGAGGAAAAAAGCTGCGTGCTGTAGACAAGTTGTGACCAGCTCGGCTCAAAAACACATAAAAAAGAAACTTCAGGAGTCAAAGAGCCTGAGGGACTTTGCTTTCTGTGTGTGTTTCAGACCTGCAGTGGAGAGCAGAGATGCCTAATGTGACCTTTATCCACCTCTTTATATGTTGACAAGAGTTTTTGTTTTAAATTTTAAAGTGCTGCTGATGTGAAAGCAGAATTGAAAGTGAATCAGCCAGTCAGTTGTGTGATTCTCATTTTGCTGTTTTTCTTTTAACAGTAAGGATTTGTGCTTTTACATGAGTCTGACCTGCGTCTGTAACTTTCTCAAGCAATCTTTGTGCACACGAGGTACATAAAGGTACACAAGTATGTAAAGAGTTGAATTTAAATCTCATGAACAGAAACTTGAAACATACCTGAGATCAGTGTTCGGCAATCTGTGGGTCACCCACTTCCAGTAAACATCTAGAAACATCATGGTGCGATTGCCCTGAGATTAGGTGCACACTACCCACTGAAATCAGGTCAAAGGTCACCAGGCCCTTGAATGTGACCATCCCATTTTTCTTGGCACCAGAGGTTCTGAGTCAAAGTAAATAATTATTTTTAAATAATTTCATGGCTCTTTTGGATTAGTGCAAGAACCTGGATTTGCTTTGCAAAGTTGCAGCTGATTCAAAACGATCACTTTTGTTGTTTTGATAAACACACACACGCATTAGCGCTGGTCAGCATGTAACTCTGTTGTTCATGGTCAATATGACAGATCTTGGCTTATATTGTGACATGAGGACTAATTTTTGCTGTGAAATCTGCCTCTGAGATGTCTTGAATGCATTAGACATCATCAGCTGTTCTTTGTATGCGGTGCTACTTAGTAAATGCTGGCATGTCATGGTACTCAGCAGGTAAATGTTTTCATTGTACAAACTAGTGTCTTCATTTTGCCCAAAGTAAGTCTGTGCCGAGATAAAAGCTCACAGAGCTGCCAACATGGCTGTGGAGTGGCTTAATACGGCTACATACTGTTACTGTTTGGTCGTTTTGTGCAGGTGAAGGTGGTCGTTGGTGAGCAGTGAATCTGCTGGACTTGAAGTCATACATGTGCTGCTGGCTGTGTGAAACATGTTTTTCAGTTTATTTAACACATGTTTTTTTCAATAAAATATTGAAGAGAAGGCAATTAAATGATGGACAGCATGCATACGAGAAAAGTACAAGAACTGAGGAATAAGACATGAATGTCTTTATCATTTATTAAAAAGCAACGCTGCACAATTAAAAATCTTAACTGTGGATAAATTAAAAATGTCATCCTTCATCGGGGTCACCAAGAGTTCTGACAGCGAGGGAGCTAAAACCAGGTCACACGCAACATACAGAGGACATTGTTCTCAAAGGAAAGGAATACAGAATGAACACCGCGATACAATATGCAAATAAAGAAACCAGGGCGACAGAATACAAATCATACAAAGAACGAATAAGATATTCACATCTCTGCATCTCACCAGCAGCCGAACAAGAGGCTCTGCTGCCTTTGATTGGCTGTGTTGTGGAGTTAGTAGAAAGATTGAGGGGGGGGGGGGGGGGGTGGGGATGCGGCGGTTGGGTCCCCCCCGAGACAACCAGCCACCATCTGCTGGTAAGCTAACACCACCGGCAGGGGCCAAGTGTCCAGCTGGGGTTGTGGGGGGGAGACAGACAGACACTGAGGCTGAAAGCCATTAGACTTCATCAATAAAAGCCGGCACTCCTCCAGCTATGAGACTCACAGGATAATTAAAAAGTGTATTATTGCTGGGTTTAATTATGAATTGTTTATTTTGATTCGGCAGCTTGATTGCAGCTAACAGACCAAAAAAAAACTAAGCAAATGGATGAAAAAATGAATAACTTTGGGTGGATTTGTGAAGAATTAGCCCTCGTGAGGAAATCTCTTCAGTTTAATCAGATGCCTCCTCTCTGAATTTCAACCAGTCTTTTAATGTAAGAGGCATTTACTATTTTACCAACATCCATCTCTTAATTAAACTCTGACATATTTCTCATGGTTAATATTTGCTTTGTTTGTGTGCACGCATTATTGGAGTGTGAGAAAATGGAGCCATCTGCTTCTTCCTGGGGAATTCATAACTGCAGACGGGGCTTAAAGGTCTACTTTACAACCGCTACAAATCAGCACTGGATAAACGGAATATCCCAACAGAAATAAATGAAAAGTCTATGTGGCTGATTTACCAGAGATAATAAACATGCATCATAGTGTAAAAGCCAAGATAAATCAGAAAAAAAACTCTTTCAGGTCAGCTCAGCAGTGAGTTTATCGTACTTTATCGTTGGTATGTTTGTGCCCTTTATGGTCCTTTTGAAAGATAGTTTGTTGTAGGAAATATGTGCCTAACATCTTTTAATATTTGTATAATATGCAAAACTGACTTCACCGTGTTATCACACCAGGGTTCACGTGTCTGTGGTTGAACAGCGGTGAGACCACAGAAATATAACTCTGTGGGGGTTGAAACTTTTAGACTTCACATACAGGTTTTCCCTTTTCCTATGGTGGTTACATATTTTAGAAATAATATAACTGAATTGTCTTTTGACTACAGCCAGGCTACTTGTACCATCATGCTTTCATTACTTATGCTGAGCTAAGCTCTCCATTTCCCCTCTTCTGTCATTTTATTTCAGGATTTTAGAGTTTAAATTTGTTGAGATTATTGTAGGTTTCCAAAAAAGTTGACTCTTAAGCGCTCTAAATCAAAGGATTTCTATGCAGAGACATACTAAAAATACGGACACTTTCATATAAAATCATAACACCATAATTTTCCTTAAGGATAGGTATCTACTGTGGTTACCCAGCACACACATATGCTAATGTTATCATAAGCTAGAGTTTAAAACGTGATACTGTTGAGACAAACTGTTAAAAATTTCTATTCTCCGCAGCATAAAAATCACTTTACTAGAAAAAAAAAATCACAGAAAAACACAGGAAACTAAAATTTGAAGTTACCCAAAGAGTACAACTTGCCACAAACCTGGTGGGTCCCATCAAAGTATTGGGTTTCGGATTGGGTTTGGATGATTTTGTTTTTAGGGGTCTGCGGTCACATCCAGGTCTCCCAATTGGCAGTTGCCAGTTAGGATCAGCTTTTAAAAACCCAGGTACGCTCCAACCTGAATTTGCACCAGTGCAGAAAACCATCCAAAGTTTCTGATGTGGGACACAAGTTTCCTCTTAACCTTCAAACATTGTTCCAAAAATGTTCAATTTCGTTTCATTGGATCCAAGAACATTTCAAGAAGGTCTGTACATAAGCATCAGTCGACATAAACATTGTCAGGGAGCTAATGCTTCTCTGATGGACCTCCACAGGAGATCAGATAAGGTTTTTCACAACTCTGTTCTATTAGAGGAAACATAATCTCTCAACCACAAGAAGTCTTTCTCTTGGGAATCTGTGGCAGTGTTACTATTTAACCACATGGGAACATCCTCCTAACCCTGAGAACGTCTCCTCAAAGATTGTTAATGGTTTTTTTATGGAGACTTTCTAAAGGCTGCTCTTTTTTAAAGGGGGGGAGTCAGAGATAAGACAGATGACCATTATAAAGCTGCAGCTCGCCGTCTTGAATGCCATATTCAGCATGACTTATCTATGCAATTCTGACATGAACCGTTTTAACAAACTAAATGACTTTAATCTCTGCAGTACAAAATTATTACCAGTTTGTACTGGGCAGTAACTGTGATTGCTCTCCTCGATAGTATACCACATCACAAAGGTCTTTTTAAAAGAGGAGTGTTACAGTAAAATAAAAGAATTAACTAAACAACAAATTGGCCCATCCACTGGGACATCTCTCACAACAGCAGTGGGTTTTTATACCTATACCTTTACTTTTCACTATAGTTTTTTAGAGGTTTTCTATTATTTCAAGTATTAATTGGAGCCTGTTAGGAGCAAAGGTGCGTGTGTTGGGGCTGTTTATTTGTCGCGTCCTTTATCATAAGGCTGAGAGAGGAGGTATATCGTTGCTCTCTCTCTCTCTCTCTCCCTCTCTCTCTCTCCCTCTCTCTCTCTCTCTCTTCAATCCTCCAATACCAATAGCCGCCTCACTATCTAGGAAGCGCACAGTCACCGCTCCGTGATCCGCGCGCACCGGCCGTCCGTCCGTCCGACCGACCGACCGACCGACCGACCGGCCCCGGGCAGCACTCCCTTTGAGCCGCTCTCTCTCTCTTTCTCTTTCTCTCTCTCTCTCTCTCTCTCTCTCTTTCTGACTCTCTGTGCGTTCAGTATCACGTCTTCCGCGTATAAATGTAGACGCCAGCCGGAGCTCGCAGCGGGAGACTATTGTCGCCATGGAGGACTGCTGTTCTCCGGGAAGCGAGAGGATGGAAGCGTGGCTGGACGACCACTTGGAGTTCACCCACTCCTACTTTATCAGGAAGGCGTCAAGGTAAAAGAAGGAGGGGGGGTGGGGGGTGGGGGGGTGTCACTCTGAGTGGACAATAAATGAGATTGACTTTGTTTGCGCGCAGCAGCCCGG
>JAQNCA010000019.1:2152305-2180168 GCA_029783725.1 Acanthurus tractus | reverse complement strand
GTGTTGGGGTGGTTTGCTGAGTGCTCTTTGTGAGTGTGTGTGTGTGTGTGTGTGTGTGTGAGAGTGTGTGTGTGTGTGTGTGTGTGTGTGTGTGTGCGCGCGTGTGTGTGTGTGCGTGTGTGTGTGTGTGCGTGCGTGTGTGTGTGTGTGTGTGTGTGCTGAGGGCTTGTGTTTGCTTTGGGTACATTCGAAGGCTCTTGCTGACAGAGCACAGACATGAGCAGGCAGGAAGGAGATCAAAGAAGGGCAAGTAGGTCAAAGTGCTTCTCTGGAGTGTTCATCTTCACTTCACTCCCTCGCAAACACACACACACACACACACACACACACACACATTTACCTGAACCAGAACCAGAGCCACTGCCCTCATCGCTCTAACTGTTCCTACAACTCTCATCTTTTGTTGCTATGACATCCATCCAAACGTTAAGCTCTGACCCACAAATGAGCTGTTTTTCAATTGAATCATGCCTTTTGCCCCCGATTGCATCAGCTGTGCCCGTCAACTTGAAGCCCTTTGAAAATATTTCCAAAAATTTCTTCACACAATTTATTTGGGACCTCAAAATGCAGCAAGTACAGAAACACACATGTGTTCTTCTTTTCTGTCACTGAGTAGCTGCAGAGTGTCCGGTGACATTTGACCCCTCTGATGGTTTCGGTGCTCTGACCTTCTGAGCGATCAAGTTTCAATGCAATGTCCTCTCAATCAATGATCAAACCAACCCGATTTAGAAATCTGGTACCAAAGATGTGCTTTATTCCCCTTTGATGAGGAGTTATGTGCTAAAACTTACCTTGAAAACATCAGCAGGTTGATGAACTGTTGTAGTTCCCCTAAAACCACAGACTCGTTTTGCATTTCTGTTTATTTAAAACAACTGATACAGCTTGGTTAGTAATCCATTTAAAACGTTGGTAGGTGTGTTTTAACTTTTGTCACAGCCAGGCAAGCTGTGTTTTGTGTGGCTGTTTCAGTCTTTATTCATGCTAGGCTAATCACATGCTCACCTGAGCTCTGGACTGAACACACAGGGATGACAATATCGCTCCTCTCATCTCGCTCTCTGAAGAAAGAAGGAAAGTGTCTCTCAAAAAATTTTGTTTTCTCAAAATAATTCAAAAAGAATAATTTCATTGTTTGCTTTTACTGGAAATTAAGTGAAAACAAAACCTAAGTGAGTCTTATAGCAGCAGGTTGTTTAAGCTTTACATTAATGTGTTTGCAGACAAAAAACTGAACTTGTTCCCTCCTCCCTGGCTCAACTAGACTTAGAGAGTGGTGGTCTGAGTGAGGAGGAGAGGCTGCAGTGTTACTGAGAACAAAACACCCAACCAGAGAATAAAAAAATCAAAACATTTTCAGATAAACATAGTTGCACCTCCGCAAAACCCTGCAGGAAGCGGCAATATTGTGGGACTTTGTGTGAATTCAGCTGACGTGCACGCTTTTTCATCTGCACTGTTTCTTTCTCCTGAGTGTGTGTGTGTATGTGTGTGTGTGTGTGTGTGTGTGTGTGTGTGTGTGTGTGTATGGGTGTGTGTGGGTGTGTGTGTGTGTGTGCCCTTGGTCAAACACAGACACACAGACATGCGGCCTCATGACAGAAAGACGAAACAGTGATGTAACCGAGTATGTTTTCATGTTTGAGTCCCAACTGTGCGCTGTAATTAGCTGGAGGTTACACAACGCTGGCTGAAGGCTGCTGCCCGGAGATGTCCTGCACGCAGCAAAATGAGAAAGAAATAAGTCAATGGAAATATCTTCTTATTACACCTTTAAGATAAAAACAGCATTTGCTTGAGCAAGACACTAAACCATAATTGCTCATGATAATATACAACCTTGGCTTGTTACAAACAATGTGTATGAAATGCTGAACGAATTGCAAAGAATCTCTGCTATGACTTGCACAGAAATTTAATCCCCACCCCCACCCCCCTTATTTGTAGCTGTAGATACAATTTCAGCACCTCTTAAAATTGATCCGCTGACATTTGACTCCTTCCAGCTGCTCCCAACTTTATTTGTCTAAATCTTCATCTTATTAACCAATGAAAACCTGAGCCTCCGGTAGCGAGAGTCGTGTTTTTGCAAGAGTGAAACGGACCGGACAAACGTGCATCAACATTACGTATATGACTGTATATGCCTGTGTGTGTTTTGGGCTCCACCTCCATCTGAAGGAGTTCCTAAGAAGAAGCAGATGTGTGTGTAATGTGTGTGTGGGAAACAGAGGGAATTTCATTTATCATGAATTTCAGTTTAAATGTTACAGTCTTTGTCACCCAAAACGCTGCCAACAATGTTGACTTGCAATTTGTAGCCTTAGAGACTTATAGGGTTAAAATGTCAAGACTTGGAGTTTAACGGTTTTCTATTTAAATTAACTCAGTAATCTGCTGTAACAGAGTGTCTTGTTGATGTTAGTCTGTTCTGTTTGCAGTTGTTGGCAGCTATTTTCACAGAATCATGAAAGCACTTACATTTTAAAAAACAAATGACTTCACTGTTCCAACAGATTTTTTTCCTTTTTGTTTCATAGAGTGGCAGCAGGTACTTTGGTCAGCACTGAACTTGACTGTGCAGGAATGAATCAGTAACAATCAGGCTGTGTAGTGCAGAGGAAGAATCAGGAACTGAGGACAAAAAATAAAAATAGTTACAATTTCCTTTAAGATCTCAGCTTTTTGATCAATATTCTTTTAACTTTTATCAAACATCGCCACATCCGGACATATTTTGAGATAGTTTTTTTATGTTATAACTTTATTTTTGTTGTACTGACATGTTTGTCTTGTTATTACTAAATACAATTCTGTCTATATTACTAAGAAACTATTCTTGCCATCAGAACATTAAAAAAGAAACTGAACTTGCGATAAAAAGAAGAGTTGACATGTTGTAACAAGGAACCTCAGTGCCTTGTTAGAAGTAGGACAGTCACTGCCTGAAGAGATTACATTTTATCCAACATTCACATCAACTACAAAAATTGACAACGTTTAGTTGAAAGTTTTTGTTGCTGTAAAAAGATAATAATGACATTTACATTTTTTTTTTTTTAAGTTCAGTTTTGAAAAGAATTTTTCCTTGTATAATTTTTCTTGTTACATTCATACCATTGTGTCTTGCTGGGACAATAAACTTTTCCTTTCAGACAGTAACACTTTCATATGGTGTTACAATGAGATATAGATTGAGTGAGTGGCTAATAATTGTCAGCATTTAAATATTTCCATGCTTAAAATTAAGAAAGGACTGAAAGTATCATTGGAGTCATAATTTGAAGTCTGTGTCAGGACGACAGCCTCTTTTTTTATAAGTGCCAATTGTTACTGATTTTAACTTCATCTATCTGATTTTGATACCAACTCCTCTGACTGTCATGCACATCAGAATCCTAGTTTTGATCTTGTACAGGAAATATAATTTCTCACTTTCTGCCAAAACTCAGGAAAACCTCTGGTCTACATAACTAAATAAACCTGGCTATTCAGATTTTGATAACTTATGTTAACAGTATCTAGATTCCTGAAATACAACACCTCAGCATATTAATACACATGCACATGTGTAAATACGCCTATTATATCATTAAAAACTCACATGTCCCTCATCTTACTAATAATGTAGAGTAATCCACTTTATCTGAAGCTTTAATTGAATATAAGCTAACATAATTTTTTCATGACCCACGTGCATGTGTGTGTCACATGTCACTAAAATAGACCCTTCAATGGGGAGAATAGTGACCACAGTTTGTGAGTCACTGCAGTGAAAATATTACAAAAATATTTAAAACCGACTGTGAAACTCTGTGTTCAAACTTCAGGGACCAGGAAACAGCATCTGTAGTGTCTGACATCATTTGTGTTACGTGTGTGCGTGTGTGTGTGTGTGTGTGTGTGTGTGAGAGAGAGAGAGGAGATTTCCTGCTGTGTACCTTCCTCTGGTTGCCTGCCAACCACGAGATTATTATGTTGTTGATGATGATGATGTGACTGAGAGAGAGAGAGAGAGAAAGATGTGTGAGAGGAGATGGGGCGAGAAAATGACAAATAAAGAACAAGAGTGGCCGATGGGCGTGTCAGCCTGTGTCCAATTAGTTTGTTGTGTGTGGGTGTGTGTTTGTGTGTGAGCACCCTCTAAGTGAGTGCACTTGAGGATTCGAGTGCAGTTTTGAGTGTGTGCATGTGTGTTTCTTTCCATGCAAATGGGTGTGATTAATGCCTGTAAGCACATGAATATTCAAAATAAAACAAAGTGGATGTGAGTGGGCGCACGTGTGTGTATTAGTGTTTGTTTCTAGGTGAGTGCACATTTGTTTGTTGGTGTGCACAGAAAATGAGTGTGTAAATCAATATTACTGTGAATAAAGGTGTGTGTGTGTGTGTGTGTGTGTGTGTGTATTATTCTGTGCAGTAGCACATTAATTAAATGCACAGTGTTACTCTTGATTATCTAAGTGTGTATCCTGCAGGCTGTATTTATGCAAGAGTGCGTGTGTGTGTAAGAGCAGTGTGTTTCCGCAGAACCTGATACTGCTTCCAGGAAGTCCATCTGCGTCATCTGAGGGACTCCCCAGCTCTCTGATTGGGTCTTTTTTTACCTTCCCATTAGTGTGCTCAGGATTACATTGATTTCAGCAGCGTGATGAGGAACAACCGCCCCCCCTCTGCCTGTTTACATTAGTTCAGCCCTCTGTGGGCTGCAGGAGCTAAGTGTCTGGCAACAGCAAGGGCCAAACCCATCTGCAGAGAGGCTGGAAGGCGGGGGTGTCCTTATCAATGCCTGCACTGTGCTGCATCCAAAATGCAATCTGCAGAGTGAAAAAACATGACATTTATTTTGATTTCAGTTGAAACTGCCACATATTTCTTAGATTTTCAGAGATAATAGTGTATGTAAACTTTGTGAGCAGATAGTTTTCTTGCAGCTGAGGTTTGTCAGTAAAAAAAAAAAAAAAAGCCTGTTGTAACTGTTGCCAGAGCGAGTCACTGTGAAACAGGCAATAATCTGTACCAAAGTTTTTTTTTTGTTTGTTTGTTTTGAAGGCATTTATTTAAAAATTGAGAAAAACTTTGCACTCATTATCAGTACTTTTAAAATTGGTATCTGCATAGTGGTAACTGATCAATTAAGAACAATTTTCAAACTGATTGATTTTCAAACAATCTTTTTTCTTCTGTTTTTTTAAAGGAAAAAAACTATTTTTTATTTGAAACATTTGTCATCTGGTGTTTTCCAAAAGAGCTTGTTTCGACTTTGTTTATAAATTGGTCTAACATCTGTATTCTTTTTCCGTACATGAAAAACAGACAACACTATTGAATTTGGCTATTTTTTTATTTGCACAAATTACATTTGTATATAGAAAATGTCATGATTGAGCTGTTTTGTCTCACGTGATAAATTCAGTATTTCCACAGCTCTAATAACATTAGTACAACTAGAGATCCATGGCATTCTCAACAGTGTGGTTTGTTTCTCCTCTCAGAAAAAGAAATTGTTAATCCATTTTTTTTTTTTTTTTGGATAGCCATTAAGCTAATTCCAGGGAAACTTGGTTCTTCCTGCAGATGTCTTGTATTGAGTGCCTAATCGAAAAGGAAAGGATAATGACTCAGGCCTCAAGAGGCATTTTAATTTAAATATTCATGAATATGTTTGTTATGTTAAAAAAGATTCACTGAAACAGCAAAATACAAGTATAAAGTATTTACCAAACTCTAAATGTGCTTGACAGTGTCAGCAGACTGGCTTAATTAAATTTTTTAATTTTTAAAAATATTTTTCAGGTTTTCTTTGTTTCATTGTTTTTTTTTTATTATTATTTTGATAATGACGTGATTTATATTTTGAATATTCCCTTAAATGAAAGCCAGGTACATAGAAATTTGCTTGTTCAACTTAAACTTATAAAAATAAGATCCAGTCTTATAATATTATTTTTCATAGTTACAAAATATGTAAAAATATTTATATATGTACACACACACACAAATATATATATATATATATATATATATATTTTATATATAATTTTATATACATATAAATAAAGATATAAATGTGTGTGTGTATATATGCACTTGTGAGTGTTTCCTACAAATAAGTGTTAAAGAGTTGAAAGGAATTATTGATTGGCTTTCAAGACCTGATTTGATCTTGATGTTATATAAGAACAAACAGTATCAACAACAAAGGCAAGACGGAAAACTTCAGAATACTTATGAAAAACTAAATAAAGTGTACTTATTAAACAAATTATTTTTGGAATAAAGGCTGGTCTCCAATTAAAGCATTTTTTAAACATTGAGGTAAATAAGGGCAACTACAATGTGCAGTTTAGAGCTGTCAAGATCTTTGGATTATGCTATTTTGATACAACCACAGGGAGCCTTTTAAATACTCAAAACTATTTCAGAAAACGAGTACAGTGGTCATGGTTTTATAGACGCCCATAGTTCCATTGAGTTTAGTGACTTTTGATAATGGACAGAAAGGCTGAGTGTTTAAAGGTCAGCCTGTCCAGCAGGAGAATATACAGAGGAAAATTCAACTGCTCCTAATAGTCAAAAACTCATCATCTTCTATGGATGTTAACTTTCCCCACAGTCAAGGCCTGAAGGACAGGGGTCATGATTTGGGAAACTAACAACAAACTGCAAATTGCAAACTACTGACACAGGTGTACCCAGTAGCTTCTGATGAGCTTGGTTTTGGATCTCCGTCCATAACATGGGGATTAATGAATTCTGACTGAATTCAGATATAGCTAGCTAGCTAATTCAGCTAATGTTATCTACATGAGATGTTCTCGTATTAAAGTGTGTTTTAGATCAAAACACACCAAAACTGTTTTTTCCTTCACTTCTATTTTTGTTTTTTTTTGTTTTTGGAAAAGCCAACAAAGGCAACACCTTCCAACCACGCCATTTGTGATGTGAACTTACCATCATTTGTCAACTGAAATTTTTCAGTGTTATAGCATGCGCCAAAAATAACACTTAACTAGAGCAAAAATGGCCATCATATTTTGATGTCACTCATGAAATGTATTAGTAACCCTTCTGAAAGCAGTTTTCATTCATTTAAAGATGGAATTGAAATCAATATAAATTTTCCCCCGCAGGACCCCAGGTTCAATGCTGAGGTGGACTTGATCACAGGTTACAAAACCCAGAGCATTCTTTGCCTTCCCATCAAGAATCACAGAGACGAGGTAAGAAAATACACACTGGAGCAGTACTTGTGTTTAACTAAGTAAAGTAGATCTAATGGTGCAAAAGTTAAGCATGGGTCCAAAGGATATGGTTAAGCTCAAAAGTGGTGTATGTCAGTATGGAGAGAGACTGTTGATACCAGTTGACACTAGTACTCTGGCTTTGTAAGTAGGAAATAACCAAATGTTTTGGAAAAAGGTAAATGGACCTTGTGTTTTCATTTTTTATTGCATGACTTTGATTTAGTGCTATACATGTAATTTATCCTTTTTAACATGTTTGTACATGACATTGTGTTAAGTGATGAATATTGATTTTCTATGTTTACTCAATTACAGGTAGTTGGAGTGGCTCAAGCTATCAATAAAAAATGTGGGGAAGATGGTGCCTTCACTGACCAGGATGAAAAGGTTTGCACAGTTCATTGGTTTACTAACTAATTACTACTTTTTAAACCATTTGTCTAAATTCAGAAACTTAAACAAAATGTTGTTGGCAAGCTACGTTGCTCTCAGCAAAGGTGTTGACAGATTGCCTTACATGGTTAGCAGAAACATAACCTCAGCTGCACTGACCCGTGTCAAGCTTGTGTCTCTGGAGCCCCCTCATAAACTCTAATAAAACTGTCTTCCTTTACCTCAGTCTATCTTTCTCAACCTAAATCTTTCCTTCCTCTTATCATCTGTCATCTCCTTTTTTTCCCTTGTGCTCCTTTTTCATTGATTTATCTTTTTTCCATGCAACAGTCCATCTGTTTCCTGTAACTGCTTCCTTACTTGTCTTCGTATGTGGTGCTCAGATGTCGTTCTGTTCATCTCCAACAGGACTTCTCAGCCTATTTGGCCTTTTCAGGCATCGTCCTGCACAACGCTCAGCTCTACGAGACATCACAGCTGGAAAACAGACGCAATCAGGTGGGTCCAATATGTGCTTCCGAAGCCTTGTGTACTTATTGACACAACTCTGAACGAGATGTGTTCCTTTGCGTGTAAATGTGTGTGCAGGTGCTGTTGGACCTGGCCAGTCTCATCTTCGAGGAACAGCAGTGTCTGGAGGTTTTACTGAGGAAAATTGCAGGAACCATCCTGTCCTTTATGCAGGCTCAGGCTTGTACTGTCTTCATTGCTGACGAAGACTCTATGGTCAGCACACACACACACACACGCACACCCCCCCCCCACACACACACACTCTCACTCACGCTCAAAAGCTCACAGCATGTTTATTCAATCCAGAAATGTGAAAATGTTAATGAAAACAGGATGCAATCATTTGCAAGTTTATAGAAAACAGTCTTATTAAAGCGCTCCTGAGAGCATGTAGTAATATCTTTAACACAAGTGTTTCACACTTGGAAATCATTGCTTGTGAGTGACTGAGCATTTATATACCCAATTATGATACCGTCACCTGTTACCAATGGACCTGTTTACCTGTAGAATGTTCCAAACAGGTGTTTGCTTGAGCGGTTCATTAATCCCTCAGTCTTTTGTAGCCCCGGTCCCAACTTGTTTAGAACATGCTGCTGGCTCCTAATCCAGAATAAGCATATATTTACAAGAATCAATTAAGTTGATGAGGTAAAACTTAAATTGTTGTCTTTTTACTGATTTCAATTCAGAATTTGTCAAAAGAATTAGCACAATATTGCATTCTTTATATTGAGGTTTCACATCATACAATTTTTCTTTAAAATCAGGGTTGTGGTTGTCTGTCCCAGGCAACAATTCTGTCCTGTGATTTGGACTGTTTATGATTATGCTTTTCTGATCAACTCTCAAAATCCAGTAAAAAAATTAGACAAAACATCAATTAATTAAACTAAAGTTGAACTGAGTCAACTCTACCCTTCAGCACATTAGTTGCATTCAGGCGGCTATCATTAACTTGTAAGTTCAGCAGTTTTTAAGCTAAACAACAACAAAAAAAATTCATTATTTTTGGTTCCACAGTACGTTACTTTCCCTTTGTCAAGTCAATACCTCAAGACTGGAGAAGTACTTGCAAACAATATACCAGGTTACAATAATCCTAAATATATCCACTATGTATATTGTTTGATTCTTTAAATGATTGTAAAGTGGAATTAATTGTGACTCTGACATTTGTCTTTTTAGTAGTCCTATTCAACTAATGACTATGCAAACATTTGTCACATGGTACAATTTCATGATGGTGCTAATTAAAAGAGTATCCCATAATGGCTAAGGCTTTAAAATATAGTTTATTTATATAGATAAAAACATATTGCATACATAAACTGTTTACACATGACTTGGTTCAGAATGTATTTTGTGATAAAGCCCCATTACCTCTCACAGTAATTGTGCTGGGATGGTACCTTCAGTTGACATTTAAAAGACATTTTGAGGTCTTAGTTAGATCTTAGTTTGCAGGGACCAGTGGCATATTTTTCAGACAATATTCATCTTTTTCCATCTTTTTTCCATGGTTGCATCTATCTGATTTAGAGGATTGTGCAACACATCATAACACATTACAACATATGCATAGACATTTTAGTAAGGACAACGAGCCAACCCTGGAAAAAATATGTCTGAAACATATAAGCCTTTTAAAGTCTTAGAACAGTCTCAGTTTGTGGAATTTTTTGACCTATTTTTTCACCTTTTCATGTGCTTTACAGTAAAGCATTTGGCATGAAGCAGTCGATCTCAAGGTAACCACCAGCATGCTAAAACAAGCTTGTGCTTAAATGTCACATTGTATATGGGTTCAAAAAAGAAGGCTGTTTTATTTCCCTAAAAGGGAAATGAAATTAAGTTTAATAGGGGGAAATAAATAGCATATTTCAACAACATAGTGAGCTATGTCAACATATGGCAGACCTGACGCTTCTGACAGCACTGCAGAGTTTCTGCTCAGCAAATCTGGGAGTTTTATGTATAGAACAGACAGAACAGTGACTGGATGTGTTTTAATGTCAGTATGGTCTATATGTCTCACTGACAGTCTCTTTCACTTCACTGGCTCAATCACACACTCTCTCTCTCTCACTCACTCACTCACTCTCACACACACACACACACATAGAACACTGTTAGAGTCCTCTGTGGGCACTAACATTTGTTTTGGCTTGTCCTCCTCAGGGGCGTCTAGTGTCTGAAATACACACACTGACACATGTCTCAGAAGAACACACACATATACACACTCACACAGGAAAATAAAGCAAACTAAGTGTCATACACAGAGGGAGATTGGTAGATGAGCTTGAGTGTTGTATTCCCTCATCTAGATAGGTGTAAAAGCTCCTAAAAATCTACTTCTGCCTGCTAAGAAACTCTAATATAGAAGTCATACTAAACCATTATTTTGGTTAAAACATAAAGACATATCTAAAATTAAGGTAGCTAAATTAAATAAGCACAATGTACAAAGAAGAATCGAGAAATACCACAGCAAATATACATTTTTGTCAATAAGCACTACAAGCCATATCAGGAAAACATCAGGTAAAGCTAATGTTCACTTCCTCCAAATAGGTGGTCATGTATTTCTAGGAAGCTTGTACATTTCTCTAAATTAAAGCAGCTACGGTACACTTTGCATAATGACTCAAGTTTTAGTGCAGATTATGTTTTCATAATCACTGCTGTTTAAAACCATCTGTCTTGCTCAGTTCTTTCTGTCCTAATATTATCACAGACATTGAACCAACCACACTTCCTCTACATGACTGGACTGGCCCTTTTTGTTGGGTTTTGAAGGCGAAGAAATGCAGATAAACAGCAATACTAAATTTGTTTTTTAAAAACTATTGATTTATATATGTTTAGCAAGTCACTCAATGTAGTGTAATGCAAGGTTCTGATTCACTGAGCTTCACCGCTTTTTGTGTGCTGCACTTAGCTAACTAGTGTATCCATGCATATGTGCAGGAAAGCCACTTTAACCTGACACGTCTTAGTGTTACACTGAGTACACTCATATCATTGCTTTTAGCTGCCTCGGCTCCGTGCCTGAGCTTTTACTAAATTTTTGCTTTGTATTTATCCTAGACTTATGTCCATGTATGTGTTAGTTGAGCTAAATCTCAGCTAAATCCCCAGTTTGGCTTAATTTTTTAAAGATATTTCCCACAGAGCAGAAACTTTTTCTCCAAATTTCACTGTTTAACTGATTGCTTTAAATTCCCTATACAAAGAGTATGATACAGATTGTGCAATATCAAAACATCACATTTTAGCACTTGTTTATTCAAAACTTTGGGAACAGCAAATTGCAATATTTTGTTTTAGAATTAAAAGTTGGATGTACACTTGTATCAACATAAAGACCACAGAATAGCTCTTACTAGACTGTAAGGTAAAGCTGTTGTGCAAAATGCTGTGCAGTATTCTAGATGATCGTATATTGTTTACTTTACATGCATGTTTATAAATGTGTCATCTGCAAATGTTCAAAAATATCAGCTCAGGGTCCCAGAACACCCTGCAGATTATACAAACAGTTTTATTTCTATATTAGGAGTTTTGTCTCATTTAGTTTTGTTTATGAAAGAGTGATGGTGATAAATACCAAAGGAAGCAGCAGAAAAGGGATCCTTTTAAGGATCACATGAAAGCTATAGTTTTAAAATATGCAGATGACAAGTTACATCACAATAAAGTCTTGTGGGAAAAACAGATAACCATTCATCTAATCCTGGAGCTTTTTAAAACCCCTTCTTTCTCCAACTGTACCGCTTTCTTAAGGCCTGATGTATATCTGCCTGAGAAAATGTGTTCTGTCCACACACACAGACGCACACACCAGACCTGCTTGATCACAACAACAAGCCATTCTTAATGATAGTTTGACTAACACTTCAACATATCCTTTACTCACAACTGGGAGACTTTCAACAAAAAATGATGCATCTGACAGGTCTGGTGTTCTGACTGTCAAGTTCCTGTAAATATTTTCAGAAAGTGGTGTTTCATTGTTAGTACTTAGTCCACAGAATGTCAACTTCAGTGCACATTATTGCCCATTTAGCAGCTGATGATTGGGTGTTAGGTAAACATTCTACTGAATCTACATTGTTTTTACATTTAGGAATGAAATCTTTTTGTTTAACTTTACCCCTGTTGGTCTTTTGTTCTGTAAAAATTCAAACACGTCATATCTTTAGAGTGACTAATATTTTCCAATAAACACAATTCATTGCAAGTTTATTTAGACCTGACTACATTACTGCGCTGCAGCAAGTCCATTTAAACCTCACCACTAATCCCAACAACAAGATTTCAGCTTTATATTTCTTTCTGTTGGGATAATGTGCCACTGAACTGAATGTAGAGTTATTCTAAATATTGTTTTTTCAAGTATAAACTCTTAGCCAGTTCATTTTTTCATATTTGTGTTTAGGCTCAGTTAACTGGGTATGGAATGCATGCTGTTGAGGTTTCTCATTATATTACATTACATTATATTTTTGAAAGCACATTTTTTCAGAGCACAGTGAAGATTGCTTAAAAAATTTAAAGCAAATGCAAATCATACTGCCTCTAGTGGTATTTAGAGCTGCAAATAGATATGGATTTATATGTCCAAATTTTAGACTCAGTGTCTGTCTCTGAGATATGTGCCATAACCCTAATGAAATGAAGATGGAGTTTGAAACATAACATAAAATTAAGCAGAATGACTAAGAAACATGACCTTGGTTCATGTGAATAAGCTCAGTTTTCACTGTGAACAGTTTCATGGTGAGTACAATTAAAACTGCTGACTAAAGCTGGATAACCAGTCAGTCAAGCAGACTTTCTGGGACCCTAGAGACCCTGGGCAGGCTGTGAAGCAATCACATGGTGCTAATTTGATCATCTTGTTTGGTGAAAAGCACCACTAAAGCACACTACCATCAATCTAGCAAGGACCATAAGGTGGCCTAAGCATCTTTTTTTTTGTCAGTGTTTGGCTTATTGAGAGGCTGTGTGATAATGTAGTTTCTGTGCCTTTCAGTTTTAGCCACACTAATGGTATTGTTCATGGGATAACGCTGTTAGCCTGTTGATCACTGGCTAATCCACCACTTTGTACTTTGGATGGTTGTCTTGAAATTTGGTAGGGTTCATATCCTCAGAGGATGAACCCCTGATTGTTACTGTAGCGCCACCATGAAGCTAACATTAGAGTATTTTATTAGAATGTCTCATCAGTTGTTGGATGAATTGCCATGATTTTTTTACGGACATTTATTATGTTTTTTTGAAGATAAAATCAAAGAATTAGGATTTATTGATGTTCATCATTTAAGGCAAAATTTTAATTTTCTAAGTATCTGTAAAACCAGCAACATTCCAGATCATCAAATGTTGCTTTCAAACATGTTCATTGAGTATGTTGAACACAGCAAACAATACACCTCCTGAACATGAGCAATCATCACATTGGCATTGTAAATATATTGAAAATGATATTAGTAATTAACTTAAATTACCTCTGTGAAAATATTACGCTTGTAGTTTGTAAGGCTGTGATTATGCACAAACAAATGGACAGACAGAAAACCTGGGAGGGCAGATATTCAGCAAAGAGACTCTGACTGATTGCTGGCACACTGGCTGAAATCAGTTTGGGCAAAGTGTGTAAAGGGAACCTTACATCAGGGCCAACAGCATATTTTACTTCAGGACTCCTGAGGGTTAGGGCACAGCTTATACGGCCCTGGTGTCTAAAGTGTTTGATGTGACTCATCCAGAGGAACAGGATATTGCTTGTGATTTTTTAAATGTCATTTTCCCAAAAGTGAGCACCACAAATGAAATTCTGTTCACCTCCTTTGTTGTAGAGGAGATTGAAAGCCATTTACAGCCTGTACAGAAAACAGCCAAAACTCGCTGCATGGCTTTACAAATAGAGGAAGATTTGAAATGTACTGATTTATTTTTGTAATTAGGGTGAACAATCTCAAACAACAAAACAAGTTTCAAGTTATGTTCTTATCCCCATCAATCTGCTGCACCCATTTTAGAATACTGTGCACATGCGTTTGTGTTTGTCCCTCTCATGACCTCAGGGTTGCCAGACCAGCTGTCTCTATTTCTTTTATACTCCTCCGTCTCGCTCTATCTTCTCTCTCTTTCAATACTAAACATTTACTCTGAGATCAGGAAATTTTACTAGCCTTATCTGCCAGATGGCCCTCTGTATATAGCTGTCAGTGTTAAATGTCGGTAATTCCTCAAGCAGGACCCACAGGTCTGTGGATTTTAACAGGACCTTTCCTTGAGGAAAGGTGCTTTCCTGTAGGAAGTCCAGTAAATGACAGTGCTGGTCTGTAACACTCCCCTGTACCAATGATAACTCAGGAGTTTTTATAAGACTTTGGCCTGCACTGGCTCACTTTACTTTACTTTGCCACAGTGTGTAGCATATGTTTAAAAACAGTGATGTGAGTATATATGTGTGTTCAATCTACACTATGCTACATATATGTGAATTGTATGAATGTATTTTGCAGCATTGTACACTGATATGGGTGTACTTATAATGTACATGAGATAATATTTTGAGTTTTGCTAATGTGCACAAATGTGTGTATTTTGTTAGTAACTATATCTGAATGTGCTGCCATTTGGTAAGTGGTGTGTGAGAACTTGTGTGTATTGGGTTTGGATGTGTGTCTGTTATGTGATAGGGTTGGACATCTGGTTTGCCTCTGGATGTGTATTGTTCTTCTGAGTTGTTTAACTCTCCCTGGTAGAAATAATTTTGAGATTAGCTACAGTTGTCCTTAAACATACCACGAGTGTATGCCTGTCTCTGTGTGTGTCTGTGTGTACATGCTGTACCATTTTCTACAGTTGCTGAACTCCTGCTGTTTTCTATTCTCTCTTTATTGCTTTCTGTCTCTTCAAAGTCTATCCTGTCCCCCTAAACAATTTATTTCTTAACTGCCTCTAAAGTACCAATATATTGATTCATATTCTGTTACCTAATATTCCATTAGGTAACCATAAGGAACCCGTTCATGTAACTGCTGTAACTGCATAATAACTGCTAGTGAAAACCAGTACAGACACTGCAGGTAAAACACTGACTTATCCTTCCAAATAATATGAGAAGACAAGTCCGATTTATTCCAACACTCAGGAAAAAATTCCACTGTCCCATGTCATCCTGTTATAAACTTTCCCCCCAATAAATGTCATAACATAACCCGGTACTTTTTCTGTTTAAAACAGCTTTATTACCCTAGCCCCAATAGATCAGGGTGAAGTAATTCTGCAGAGTGAAGGTGTGTTTATGTGCGTGCAAGGGTAGGGGGCAAATTTTTCCAAAACGAGGAAGCCTTGTACATCTTTAACATCCTGTCCCTACCTCTTAAAAATGGAAAAAAAGATCTTTGCAAGGGGTTGGGAGGGCAGGATGAGACAAAACAAGTCCCTATAAGGGGGAGAAAAGGCAAAAGGAGCACTGGAATGTCAAAATAAACTCTCCTCCTGGCAAGGCTTGTTAGGTAATGGATCAACGTCCTTTTTCAATGCCTGGAGAGGTGTTTTAGGCAGTTTGCCACTGCATAATCTATGTTTAGATGTTTAGATAAGATGATATGGCCAGAAAATATACAGAATTGACTTGCAGCAAAGCAGAAGAACCTTCTTTTATGGTTAGAATCTGGACCAGCCCAAGACCTTGTATACGTATGTATGTGTTGTCATCTGATACAAACGGCTTTATGCCAAGCAAAGGTTGCCTCCTAGATACATAACTCAGTCTCGAATATCCCAGACAAATAAACTTACCTTATTGTTTTTGCAGAACTCCTTCTCCAGTGTCTTTCACATGGAATATGAGGAGCTGGGTGAAGTCCTCGATGCCCCGAAAAGGTAAGGCAAGTCCTCAACTGAAACCTGTCATTAAATTCAAAGTCTTGAAGACTGGCCTTGAAGCATACTAAGCATACACATGGTTTCCAAGTTATTGGTGCTAATGATTCCTTGAATTTGCAAGCTACCCTTTCCCTTACCTCAGAGGCCCTTAGATAACCTTGGTGTAACAGATGGTTGCACAAAGATTCGTTATCATTATATATGTTTACAGAAGCTTATAAAGGGATGTGAAGCAATGACATGGCAGAAGGAAACGTCTTGTTGTGCCCATTCAGTCACTTTGATTTGCAGAAGAAAAGACAAGACAGAGGGGCTCAGTCCGATACTCCTAAGTCTGAAAAGCTGATTTTCAGCCCCATGGGATCTTTCCAAGGCTATCGGCCCTCTTTACCTGCCAAGTTCCCAGACATTTGATCGCAGGCTTTCAGCTCAAAGCTCTTGTTCTCATTAGTTGGGTTCTTTTGGCTCAATATGCTGTCTTTAGGGCAATTTGACAGCTCTTCAATCACAACTTGTTTATCATGATGAAGTGGGCCCTTTTACTATCCTGGAGGCCGTCCGAGACCTTTTCAAGAGGGTCTAGCAATCTTCCGTCACGCAAAGACACATTTTTTTTCCGGTTAACTTGCAATCTTATTGCATTTGACAGCTATATTAGTTACATATGTGAAGTAGCGGTTCTTTTGCAGCGGATAGAGACATATCAGAAAGTCCTTTTTCAGAAAATCTTCATGTTGGTATATTTTTTACCGTATATCAAAACTTGTGAGGCTGCTACGGAAAGAAACATTGAAACACTGTCAAAGATGATGATTATTTTAAAAAAAAGACTATTGTGGCACAGTCTTAGTCTTTTTTTAAGATTAAGTTTACATTTGCAATCAACTCCAAAATCAGAATTTAATATTTGGCTCCAGAATGATCTGCTTTTCTGTTCCATAAAGCAATCACCTTCGTGAACAGAGTTACATTTTTCCTCTTCTGTTTCAATCCTATCTTTGGAAAATGATGTTGACCACACTAGGAAAGACCCAATTAGCAAATGGTTACAGAGTATGGCACATTACTGCCATGTCCCTGGTACAGTTTTAGGCAGGGACCTTCATTGTATGTCATACCCCTCTGTTTCCTAGTTTCTTGTAAGCCTCCTCACAATCAGCTGTCATATTCAAGGACAAAGGCAAAAGAAAAAAAGAATCGCCTCACTAAGATTTGGAGCAAACATGATCGCAGCCTGGAAAATGTTCTGCAGCTACTTTTTTTCTAAGCCAGGAAATGTGACGTTGAAGTCCTTGGTGTCCTTCAAACAAAGTACTTACCAGATGGTCAAACAACATCCAACAAACCCTCCTCTCAACTCCAGTGCTGAAAATTTTGGGAGTCTGAGTCTAACAACTTAACCATCACAACCTTCTGTATCAGGCATTTTGATAATTAGACCCACTGAAAGCAGCCATTTCCCAGCTATCTGGATGGAAGACAGGAGGCAGGGTTTGTTCTTTCTTAAGCTCTCTCTTTTTTATGCCTTATACAACTTATTCTGACAGCGTTTCATATGATAGCAACAAATAAATGAATTCCTTTAAGGGAAAGACTGCCTATAAGTGGCCAACACTAAGGATCTTAGCATTGATCTCAACTGTCGATAGGTTAAGGCTACTAAATTCTTGGTTTCAGGTAGAGAAAGATTACTTTGTGGTTAAAACACTGAAAAAGCAGTGCAGATTAGAGCAAGTAACTAAATATTTAACCAGCCAACAACCATGACCTTTGACCAGCCCTAACTAATTTATTTGGAGTTGCCTAAACACAACCATAAAAATGTTGATCAAGGTTTAGTGGAAAGTTCACAAAACCGAGTGCATTAACAGTGAAGAATGTGAAAGAAATTACAGTATGAGGAACATTATAATACTCAATGTCCTTTGTGCTATAATATTTGAAGTTTGTTAAATGCTATGGAAAACTCTGGAAAAAGTGAATAATTTAAGATTTTATCAGTCAAAGTGCATTTACAAGGGCAAAAATTACTTTCTTTTTGAATGCAAATGAGTTTAACATGTCACACGGCTTTGTTCAAAAATTGGAATGGGAATTATAATAAGCTATTTATAAATGTCTCATAAACAGAACACTAATCTTTTTGTGAGGGGGATATATAGAGGTGGAAAGGCCAATCAGAGAACCAAAAGATTTAAGGATGCACTGGCAGGATGAGTAGAGGCTCAGCATGGCAAAAAAATGGACTGGAGGAGGCTAAAGCTGCAGAGCTTCCTGACATCAACTCTTGCGCCAGGAGAAATGAGTAAGCTGTAATCTGATTTAAGATGCAATGAGACAGAAAACCCTTCCACCTCCCCCACCCTCCCACCCCCATCTCCAAGGTGGCCAGGCCTCCCCAGTTGCTACGCAGCACCAAAATTCAATCTTAATTTTAGCCTAGGCAACAGAATAATACTGTGTTTGTGCAAGCGTGTACAGTTGTGTTTGAGTAGAGTTAACAATCATTTCCATGTTTTTTTTAATCACAATTTCACCAACAATATGGTCGTCCTCAAACCATCTCTAAAACAATGCCACAGATTGATGGATTACATTATATTACTTTAATTTATCAATATTAAACTAGTGGGACCTAAACTAGTGTTGAAACCCCTAAATCTGATTATATAGTAAGAGAACCAGAGGAGCTGACTAGATTTTACTTAAGTATGCTTGTATATCAGCTACAACTATTTTTGTAGTGTGTGGCAAGAATAAAAGTCTTTAGTGGACATTGAGTACTAAAATTCCTCAAATAACATCTGGCAGAAATGGTCAGTTTCACAAACGTCAAATACTAGAAAATTTCAGCTCTTATCTGCTTTGGTTGAGGCAGTTTGATGCTGACCTTCAAAAAATCAATATCAGTCAAAGCAAAGTTTTCATGTATCAGACCATGAGCATCCATGACATACAGTATGACACACACACAGTTTGCCAATTAGTTATTTCGATAAACTCCAATAAACTTGAAATATGCACCATGTAAAGTCTTAAAATAAGATTTTGAAGCAAGGTGTCTTCAACAAAACAGGGCTACAAAGTGAGCCTGGTGCTTTCAGGGAACCTTGAGGCTCTGGGGCAAGAAACAGTTGTGCACTAAGTCTAATTGGTATCATTGCTCTTGGTCTTTATCTTTTGGTGCATTTCCAGGAAATTAGAACGTTGATGAAGTCATTTAATCAAACAAAACATTTAGAAAAACAGTATAAGAATAGAAGTTTTTTTTTTCTTTAAGACAAAATTAGCTAAAACAAATAAATGTAGCTACTGTGCTACTTACTCATAAACTACAGGTAGATGGACTGAAGATGAACTGGCATCACTGCATGGAGAAACACTACTCCCTAATGCATGCTGTAAATACTTTCTAATGTACCAAATGTTTATTAATCTGCTGCTAAAAATATTCCCTGAAAAATGCACTGTTTACTCCAGTACCAGTAAGGTTTACTAAAGCAGTGAGTAGTGGAAAATTACTCACCAACCAAAGATAGAGAGATGACCTAACACAATGTTTTTGGTCTTTTGATTGGATTTATTTTTATTAGTGTCAATAAAATACAATAAATGTAGGATAATAGCAGGAAGTTCACCATTAATACTAATATATGTTCTGTTTTATCTGAATTACATGAGCATATACTGAGAACAACACAAACAATGCTTTCTGTTGCCTCTTATCTCTCTTTTGCAGATATACATGCTCCCTGCATAGATAAACGTAAGAGACATAGAATCAATAACACATGACAGATAATATGCTTTGTTGTCCTCTTTTTATTGGTGCAACAGATGGACCTGTCAGACCTTAAGAGTGTTTTTAAAATGAGATTAAACACATTTTTAAGAGTCTGAACAGATTGGCTGCGTTTAAACTCAGTGTAAAGCCCTTGTGTGTGTAAGTGAAGTATGTAAGCTTCCAGACAGAAAAAAAAAATTAGTTCCCAACACTGTACGGGGTGACATAAAGCAGATGTCTTATCTTGTCTTGTCCTATTCTCAAGTCTGTTTGGGAGGACTGCGATTTGGCAAACCCAAGCAGCTCTAACTGGCCCAACGTGAAGGGGAGGGTGCTGCAGGATGTTAGCTTTAAACCGGCATGAACCACGGGAAGCTTTTTATAGTGACATTAAGTTGGGCTGTGGCTCCCCAATGACAAGGCCTCAGTTTTACCAGTAAGTTCAGTTGAGCTGGACCATTGTTGATCTAACTTGCTGAAATAGCAGGGTGAGCTTTTCAGGTTGACCAGTGAGGCAGTTAATTTTTTTCTGGATCTAAAGTTTGATTGTGGCCATGAATTAAAAGCCAACATGGCTTGAAGTAATGCTGGTGGCCTCTTCTGTGGCCTCATTTAGGTGGATTGCAGTGAGAGGGAAAGGAAAAGTAGAATTTAGCGTGTTTGGGTTTCAAACTTGAGAACAAATCAAGGTTGTTGCAGCATGTCTGTTCATGTAGGTGTTTGTGTAAAGTGTGTGCAATTTAGGCTCCTTTTGGGGACACGTTTCAAACTCAACACCAGTTAATGTGAGCAGCTTGTGAATGTAGACGAAGGCCATGTCCATTATTGGAAGACTGCTAACTGTTGAGTCATTGGATAAGGTTAGAGTCAGGGAAAGTCACAGTAAATGAATGTAAACTTATGTAATTTCACCAAAAAGGATTTTAGTAGGTTCATGTGATTGTAACTGTGTGTGAGTGTGTGTTTGGTTTAGGTAGAAATATAAATTGCCAAAAAATGAAAATACTTGCACACAGCAGCTGAAACACAAGTTTTCTATTTGTTGTTCTTTCTGTCACCCACTCGCTCACTTGCATGTTTCACACATGCAAACACACACAAACACACACACACACACACACACACACACACACACATATGCTTCTCAAGTTGATCTTTCTCAGTCTTGACAGGCTTGGCTCTGACACGTGTAACACCTGTTGTTGGAGTCCTGGTTGAGTACCTGAATCAGCTTATCAACTTTGTCTGGTTTTTCAAAGTTGTTCATGAGACAAACTATCAAGACCCTTGTAAATTCAATGAATATCACACTTGGTGGCTTCCTTTCTTGTTTTTTCAGCCTTACAATGCCCTCATTCTGAAACTGTCCAAGACAGTTATGGGGGGGAGATAAGTTAAGGAGGTTATGAAAACCATATTTTATTTATGCACCTCAAAAGCCTTTTTCAATCTTGCATTCAAAACACCAGAGGAGAGGGGAGGGGAAAGAGATCATCCTTTTTAGATAATGTCATGTTTGAACACACTTGCCCATATCATCTTTTTAATTTTTCCAACAACTTCTTCTTGGTGAGTTGAGTTGAGCTGACTTAAGCGTTACTTTTGGTTTTATCAGACAGCATCTGCTTGGAGAGGGATGCAAATGAGGCCCTTGAACTTGTACTCCTCTTCCCAAATGGATTGATAAGTCCACTTGGCCGTCATTGGATCAGTATCAAGTAGTTTTCTCTCTGCTGTCAAGAACCAATTTGCTGCTCTCACTGTCTGTCTTGTTCATTGTGCTCACATTGGAATTTCTTTTTTATCCTGATAAAGTTTTCTCATTCTGAGCCAGTTGCAATGGCAAACAGCTTCAAGGCCTGTTAGCAAAACGGTTAAGCAAACTGTACAAAGGTCTAATCTCCACAATGGCTTCAATGAAATTTGTAAAACAGATTCCTGTAGCCCCGGGAACCAACTTATTCAAATTTCAGCTCCCAGCTCATTAGCACATGGAAGATGTTATGTTGTCTGTTTAACTTACCTGAGGCCAGCATCAAGTTGGTTGAAGTGGGCAAAGTTTGCAAATCTAAAATGCCTTCCTATTTGACCTGGGTTACACCAAGAGGACAAAGGTCATCTCTTCAAAGTGCCTTTAGCTTGAAGACTGAAAGCTACAAAGCAGGTTCCAGGAGCTCCAGGGAGAAACACATTGACATTTCCATCTCCCAGTTAATTAGTATGTGGGAGATATGGCCTTTGTCCAGTCTGCTGTAAGGGAAGATTTATCATTTCCATGTAAATATCCAGTCAGTGTTGATAGTATTTGATCGTAGTTACTTAAAGTAACACATTTATCTTTGCTTGCTTTATTCATAGTGAGAGGAGAGTTCCTGTGCTGCAAAATCTATTTATCTTGTGCGCCTTACTTGGTACAAAGATTATCGTCTGATAAACTAGCCAAATGAAGCTGGACACACCATGAATACACTAACACCATGTGCCTTAGACCACAGATTATTAAAAAGGACCCATTGTCTCAAATTTAGCTTTGTTCAGTGGCCGTGGGTATCAGAGTCTGTGCACAACGCATTCTGCCAGCACGGCTTCATGAGCAAAAGAGTGACCCAAATTAGCATGGTCATTTCTCCATGATGCTTGCTGGCAAAAACAAACTGCTGGAGACCAGACCTCATCAATACTTTAGCAGGGGATTTCTTTGTTTATTTTTCTGCAAGCTTCTCAGGCTTTCTGCATTTTGCTCAGATTTGCTGTCCCAAGAATGCTGACGAATTCTCCAGCCTCTCTATAGAAAACCTTAAGTATTATCCTGCTCTTAATCAACTTCCCAATGTATGACAGCTCACTCTATCCCTTAATATGACACTGCTACAAGGTTTTGTTTTGAATTATTTTTCTGATCTGTAAGGTAACTGTGTGTCTCAAACCTCTGTCTGAGTGGCATTAGGGACAGTGGCTACAAGTGGTTTTCATCTACCCTGGATAAGAGTCCCCACTCACTGGGACACAATGGACTGTTTTAACAAGAGGACTGCATGTGCTTGAGCACTTTATTTAGTTTCAGGTGCACCCATGACACTCTCAAACTGATTGGAGCAATGGTTTTTGAGAGGTAATTTTCTTCCTTCAGTGTCTGGGTCCACTGCCCTGGCTTCATAAAAAAAATAAATAATTGCTATTCAAAAGTATTATCCAGGGAATAAGACAAACTTGTGTAATAACAACAATCTCAACAGACCCACTGGCTACTAAAGCATGTGACTTTCTGAACTGCAGTTCGCATGCTTGTGGTGTCCAAACAGACAACACTGCCAGTCCTGTCTTTATACCCTGAGTTTACCTTGAAAATATATGTTCATAATTATCATGATGTGATTTTTACCAGCTGAAGAACACTGTCATTCACTCATTTTTTTGTGTGTGTTTGTAACCTATTCTACAAATACAGAGTTGAAACTGTCTGAGTACCTTTAAAATTGTAGGTATGATATCAATTCGACTCTAAACAAATCTAATTTGTTAGATGTCTAACCCTACCCTAATCCTTAACCCTAAACCCTAACATCAAAATTTCGAGTTTGTGAGACTTACCGCAGATGAAGCAGGTGTCTGTGTTGACAACAATCCAGAGGAAATGTCTGAGACAATGTTCCTAATTTTAAAGACAGATTATCCAGGTCCTGTCAGGTCCTACTGCATTTCTCCTTTGAAGTTGTCTGCCACTGAGTGTTCACCAACTGTTGCATGAAAGCTTCCACAAGGGTTCTAGAATGTTGATGAATCAAAGGCATGGAGGTTCTTATTGGAATTCTAATTCTAATCCTAATTCTAATTCTTATTCTAATTCTAATTCACACACACAAACAACCTCCTGCCACAGCACTACAGCCAAAAGCCACTGACTTTCGCCCTAACCTCATGTTATGTTTATACATATCCGTTTTCCATCATTTGTCATGCAATATCATAGCTGACTCTGTGGTCAGGCTTGGAACTTCTAAAAATAACAAACAGTGTTATTAGGCGTTGACAGACATGTTTGACTGCTTCAGTTTGTAGGCGTGAGCCAGGGTCTGTGGTCAGCTCAGGTGCAGCTTCCCAGCTGCAGTTCTCCCCTAAGCCAGCAGAAGTAGAGAGAAGTGTCTCTAAGAATGTTAACTAATGTGACAGTTCACATGTTATGTTGCCATTGGATAAAAGTCAAAAATGTGTTTTTAATGTGTAATTTAATGCGTCAATAAATTTTTAGGTCTCTGGTTTTACTGAAATTAAGCACCTTAAGCACCTTGGAGTGTTACCCCAAGTACAAAGGTTTATCCCTTAGCAGTGTCCTGGGTTCTAACATTATAGATGGGAACTTCTTCATTCAAAGCTCCTGTCTATCTGAAAAGCTGTCTTATTTAAATGACAGGCTTAAAGGGCCAAAAAAAATTTAGTTTTTTTTTACTCACAATTTTAATGGATGTTCACAGATCATTTTGAACTGCTAGTGAGAATAAAACAAAATCTTAAATCACTTTAATCTCTTAAACATTTCTCTCAGCCTCGTTGAGGCTATAATATATTTTCTTAATGTTATTTTTGCTGTAACCAATTTTGTTATCTTGAGTAAATACTCTCTATCATATTGCAAGCAAAAAAAACACACGAACAGTTACGGATTCCATGTGGATGTTGTAAATATGCAACTGGTTACTAACCCATTAGCTATAACAGTTTTATGAGGTGAAAATGTCAGGGTTACAGGACGTCTAAAGTTTTTCAACCAGCTCACAAGTTGCCACCAACTTCATGAGCGCCCCTTCCAAACGGAAAGCTGTGTGTCTCAGTGTTATTGTAAAGGTTTGAGAGGTTAAATACAGGTGAACTGTGTGTTTTATCCAATTATGCATGGCGAGTTAAAGTTGATTTTGCTATTGTGCATCTCTACAGGGACTGTGATGTCAGTCAGATAAACTACATGTACGCCCAGTATGTTAAAAACACCATGCAGCCTCTAAACATCGGAGACGTCACCAAGGACCAACGCTTTCCCTGGACAGTCAGTACAGCTTTACTTTCTTTTTTAGTTTTTAGTTTTATACTTGCTTATTATGTTTTTTTTTCATTTCTTTTTTATTTCCTCTTTTCAAAATAGCAAATAATGTCCCCTTTGTCCTCTGACAGAGTGAAAACCCAGATCATACCAGCAACCAGATAAAGAGTTTGCTCTGCTCTCCCATCAAGAACGGCAAGAAGGACAAAGTAATAGGTAGGACCTCTCTCTTTCTCTATCTCTCTCTTTTCTTTTATTTCTTTTTATGTATTTTTCCTTCTCTGTGATGAAACACCCCTCGAAATACTAAATCTGGACTAATAGCTCCTTTTCACCTGTTAACGACAGTAGCTTAGCTATGGTAAGATCTATTGGGAGAAACCAGCATGAACTGGTATAGATTTAAATACATCTGCTGTAAACCCTGAGTAGACCATAAGTAAAGATAGATGGAAAAGAGATTTGTTAATTAGTGGTGAGGTGTTTCCTTTAAAGTGTATCTTTAATGCTGTCAAGACCTTGTCAGCCTTTATAGCGTGTAGATTGTCAAACTCACAGAGGAATGAGCACAGTGAACGTAGTTTCCACATTATATCAGTCCTCAAAACCGACTCCTTGTAATGCAGTAATGTAGCATTGGAGCAAGCCAGCATAGCAATGCTACTTTAACTGTGCACCCATGAATAGCCCTGCCACTCCATACATCACAGCGATTAGCATCAGCATAATGAGCTGATAGCAGCTCCATCGTTGGCGATGAACGTAACTAATTATGGTAGATGTCCTCCAGTGATCAAACATAACAGTTCCTCATGGCCTCTTGTCAACCTTTTAAGAACAAGATCAAAACAACTCAATTTTATCACAATGAGATGTTCTGCATCCTTTCCCTCTAACAAGATAATTTAGACTAAGTGATGCATTTTGTGTTCAGGTGTGACAGGTCACATTATCTTCACTTTTGGATAATGGGACCAGTCAATTACACAATCTCACATAGCTCCTCCATGTCAAGGTGTGTTCAGACAAAAGCCAAAGCAATTTTAAATTGGCGTCAATTAAACAAATTTGACTGCGGAACCTTTTTCTGCCCATTTCAGGACTATGCAATACATTAGAGCAGTAATGAAATACTCAAGGACTCTAAAACTAACCTTAAACAGGAAACCTTTTCAAGACAGTGCCACAAATGTAAGGTAACTTAGAACAAAAACAAAACTTAACTAAAAGGCTCCTTGGCTGCAGGGTCTCAGAGCAGATACAGGCTAAACTTGAGTTGCAGTAAAGTAAGCTTGGCTAACACATTAACATGGATCCCAAAAGGGCTGGGCGATATGGCCAAAGAAAAAAAAAAAAAAAAATTTTTTCACAAAAAATCCCGATTTACGATTTAAATGGATTTTTTTCACTCCCTACCTAAAATCAATTTGCAGATGACAAAGAAAACAAGTTGTAATTTTATTTTGTTTAATTCTGAACAAATTCTAAATAAATGAAGATACGTTTCCTTTCTTCGGAGTGAAATCTGCACCGCTTGCCGCCATGTTGTTTGAGAACGAAGCACGGGAGGGAGGGGGCCACGCACTCTGCGCTCTCTGAACTACGGGAGCCCAGCAGGCAGGCATTGGTGGCGGATGTTGATGAGAAAATCGACTTTCATTAAAACAAATCGACATTAAGTACAAATTCGAATTAATCGATAAAATCGATTTATCGCCCAGCCCTAGATCCCAACAATCAACGACTTACTGAAGAAATGAGTGGCACGTGAATCTTTTTTTTTGATTAACCTAAACATTGACTTAACAACATATTTTTTTTTGTTTTGTTTTTGTTCTCTTACAGCCTAAACACAGACTTAAAAAACTTAAACACCAAGTATAATGTGTACTGTGTTCATCCTGTCATAAATGCAGTCTATCTGTCCCTTCTTGTTTGTGCCTGTGTAGGTGTATGTCAGCTGGTGAACAAGATGGATGAAGCGTCAGGCAGTGTGAAGGCCTTTAACAGAAATGATGAGCAGTTCCTGGAGGCTTTCGCCATCTTCTGTGGTCTTGGCATCCAGAACACACAGATGTATGAAACAGTGGAGAGAGCCATGGCTAAGCAGGAGGTCACTCTGGAGGTCAGCCTCATAAAAATACACACACACATGCACACACATGACCCAAACACACTCTCATTCTCAATATTCTTATAAAAAATGCATTTTGAAACTTTGATGTGAGTTCCCTCTGTGATCTATGTGACCTGGGACGACCAAACTCAGGTAAGCAGGGTTTTGAATAATGCCTTGGACCAGAGAGGTGCCACTTTTTGCTTTACTGAAAAAGAGGGCGTGTCAGTGAAGGACTACATTCTCAACTGGCCTGTATGTACCTGAACTGAAAATAGATCCTGAGAGAACTGTAGCATTTAAAACCCTCAAAGCAGATCTGTTTTTTCTTTTTTTGCCATATTTTGTAAAAGCTGCTCAGTTTTCGGATCTAATAATTATCATGCTTAGTTCAAGAGAAAGCATAAGTATAACATGTAACAAACTCCTGCATACTACAAACATTGATTTCACTTTTTTAAAAAATATGTGAAACTGCTGGTTTAAAATGTATATACATTTTTACATTGGATTGGCATTACAAACGCTGAAAGTTCTAAAGACAGATTGAATATAATATAGCATATTAGAATTGAAGAAACCTAAAACTCATCATAAAATATGAAAAACAGAAGAAATAAAACTCGTTAAAAAACTTAACCGGCAGCCTGCCTCTGCTGCTCCTCATCCAGGATGTGTCAGCAGCATGACAAACATCACATCCTATAAAGCATTAAGACCACCATCTAATGTTGCTGAGTTGTGAGACCAAGAGAACAACCTCAGGGGTCAGGTATAACTTCTGAGAGTGATGAAAATATTCAGTAATTCAACATATGGTAAATTCTTTATCCAAATCAAGCCTCCATGCTTAAG
>JAQNCA010000019.1:2131404-2147710 GCA_029783725.1 Acanthurus tractus | reverse complement strand
AGTTGCAATTAGACAGATAACTCAGTCAGGCCCATTTATCAGGTGTACAACACCGTACTGTCACTGAGAAACACTGTCACCGTTGCATGGTTTTTGTAATAAAGAGCGCTGAATGGGTTATTTTTCCACTTCAAAATGTCCCTGACTCGTAGTGACGTTGGCATTCATTTAAAACATGTTTGTGTCCGCTACTTTTTTTTGGTTTCTTCAAACTCCCATGAAAAACATCTCTCTTCACCTTCTAAATGCTCCACTGTGTTCACCAGCCAGTGTCTAACTGTGTACGTCAGTCTGCTGTTTGCTGCCGAGTCGGTGGTGTACAGGGGGTTTATCTGAGCGTTCTTGTTGCAAACAGCCGTCTGCTGTCACTGGAAACAAGGTTTGTGAAAGCAGCGGGAACCAAAGCAGTAAAAAGAATCAACACTATAGGCTGGAGAACTCCAAAAGGAAATTAGAGAAACTCCAAAACAGAATGATCACTCTCCGTGGGCTTTTTACAATAAGGACACAGCGAACACATTCATTTGATTAATTGATTTAAAAATATTGGTCAGGGCTGCTCTAAACGCTTTGTTATTAAAACTGAACAAGGTGACAGTGTAATATTAAAATGGACACTTATTGTGTGAAAAATACAAAGTGTTATTACCTGACTATGCAGCTCTGTTGAGCTTTGCAGCTTCCACTAGTGTATTGTTTTGGTTTTATAGTCCATTTACGTTTTCACTGCCTCTGAAATGCACTCAGCGACCCTCACAGATGCATGCAGGCTGCAAAAAAAACACAAATCTGATTACAAGCAGCAAAACTCCTACCATGCTACAAACACACATGGTGCTGCCAGCACAGATGATCAGCTGTCTGCACTGCAGTTAATGTTCCGTGTAAGAGGAAGAGCTGTCACTGTTATCACGGAAATGAGTTGTAGTGGCAGGAAGACAGAGGGAGCAGAAACATTAGGCAAATTGTCTCTTCACACCCAGATTTTTATCTTCATCACAGTTATGCAAAACATGACATTAGTTGCCCTTTCACAGCTGCAGCTGATTTAGTATGCAGCAGCTGAGCTTTTGGCAGGTGCAATCAAGAGGCTCCGTCTCTCCTCCTGGTGTTCCTACATGGCTCCCCGCCAGCCTGCAGAAACGAGCTCCAAATCTCCAGTTTTGCAGAGCTCTGTGTTGTCTTGCACATTATACAGCAGGTCTCAGATCTGATGTGGTTCTACTACAGCGGGCTCTAGATGTCCATGTTCTCTTGTTTATGTTCCACACTGAGGGGTGGACTCATCTTCATGCAGGAGTCAGAATCCATTGTTAAAGCCAAAAAGACGGAAACCAATAATTTAATAACTTCTCATAATGTTGCAAAAAAACACATAAAAACCTTTAACGTAATATAAAAACGGATGTACACAGAATGGACGAACTTCATTTCTTTGCATGCACTGTAGTAAGTGGTATATGCATCTTTATTTAGGTCCTTTGATGGGAGTTAAACATTATTTGAATTCTTTTGGTTCTGATTCCAATTCTGCTTGGCTGTTACATTTCTGGCACTTCTCAGTTTTCTTTTGTGGACATTTATACCATCATTGTCAAAGGGAACCGTGTCTGGCAGTTTGCTGCGTCACCTGGATTTACTTGAAACTCTGTTAACTAAGTCTGACACACTTGCATTCAGAGACACATAAAGTGTACATTCTTTTAAATCTGTGCCATGACACTTTAAATGTTTGGTCAAATATGAGGTGCAACGTGTCCCACAGCTAAAAAACTTCCCACATTTACTGCACTTAGTCCTTGCATTGCTTTCTTTGATAATCCTTCTGCATCTTTTACACTGCTGCTGTGATGTTAGTCAACACACTGACTGCTAGCTTGTTTCAACTAAATTGGGCAAAGACATACTAGCACTGATACATAATGAGTTGAGGTATTGGTGAGGCAGACAGGTTCTGGCAGAGGCAGGTAAGTGCTTTTTGCACTTACAAAGATTTATTTTCCTTTAAGGAGCAGTTTCTGTTCTCAACCCTTGTTAGGTAAGAACACTTAAGATATTTTTTTCCCTCATCTTAAATTGCTAAAATGTTACTGTGCTATGGAAGTGCACAAAACAAATTACAAAGGGCTGTCAATGAAGCTTAATAGCTTGAAATTTATGGATAATTTTGGACGGTCCCATCAGTCTTTGCTGTCCTGGATCATTATTGGACAACAATAACTGATTTATTTAGCAAAAGTATTTACTAGCTAACATACAATGTAGAAACTAGTTAGTAGTCGCTGAAAACTTCTGAACAAAGGCATACAAAAACATGAGGAAAGGATGTGGAAATAGCTGGTGTGTGTAGCGGTGGGCACTGCACACAAATGAAATGAAAACCATCTCTTTTTCTATTTTTGCTGATAAACAAATCCCTCTTTTATCTTGTAAAAAGCCCAACAACAACAGATTTACTGTATAATCCTTTAAATAAATTATATTATCTGCAATGCGTACATTACATCAAACTGGAACTTAATGTAGTTTCCTGCTCGCTGCAGTATCCTGGATCTCCCTCATTTATTATGGCTATTCTGCTTATTTCCCAGCTGTTAGCCTACCAGGGAACGCTAATGGCTCAATAAAATACAGGGACTCACTCTGATCTTTATGGCCTCAAAACAAACTCTAAATCCACTCCTAACTACATAGCACCACTTAACTCCGCTGCTGCTGGACACACACAGTCATATCCACACAGATTCAAGCACACACACACACACACACACACACACACACACACTGTCACGTGTAGGCTTGTGCAAATACACACTCTAAAAGCACTTGAAATGGAAAATCTGTGGAATAATGTGAAACTCATACGCTAATAAACAGTCAAGACAAGTGGACTGGATTCGGTTGTTTGATTTATTTGTGTGTGTGTGTGTCTAAGCAGTCTAGCATTGTCATGGCAACCCTTTTGCATTATATAGTAGGACATACTGCGTTCCATGCCATCATTATATAGTATCTTCTACTCAGAGTGCTGCTATCCTGAACATTGTATACATGCACTATCAAACCTTAATGCATGCATTCTGCTGTCCAGCTGTCCCTGCACTTACATTATTCTTGGAAATTGTTTGTTTCTCTCTCTCCAGGGAAACCAGATCCTAAGCAGTCTCTCTCTGGATGAGTACAAGGCCACTCTTAAGATGATCAAGAGGGCTATTCTGGCCACTGACCTGGCCCTGTACATGAAGTAAGTACCAAACGTCAAGGCCAGATGGAAATCTGACTGGAGAGGATTAGAGATGGGCAAAACAAAAGGAGCAAAGTTTGGACAGAGGGAGCAGTGGAGGGCCTATTTTTGAGACCGATGATTTAATTTTATCAGCACTTTACAAAACTGTAGCAATCTCGCTTTCTTCATCTCAAGAACACAGCAGAGACTGCAGTCATTTTGTCATTTCAGGATACTGATAATGTCTTTATACTTCTCACTTAAAGAACTACACAATAACAATTTGTAGCTTATACATTTCTTTTAATAACTTAAACCCATTTTTTATTGTGAGGAATCATGAAGTGATCATCATAAACTGTGACTCTGTAGTGAGTAAGCTAAGAGCTAATTTACATTGTTAAGAGCTCACAATTTAAAATATATAGAACGATGTACAACCAGTTGATGATTTGTTCATTTTCAAAAGCAGCAATGGTCCAACACCTAACCCAGGTTAACACAAACCCTTACCCCATAGCAAAACCCATCTGTGATCATGTGCCCTCTAAAATATGATGTTAAACACAGGGCTCCGTCGAGATATTCTCAGCAGCACTGACGCTAATGAATGATCATACAAATTTTACAGGAATATTTTTAGGAATGCTGCAGGCAGCAGTGTGCCTGTTTAATTTTCTTCCTTTTTGCAAAACTTTTGTCACCTTGATTATGAAGACAATACAACCCTATAAAGGCAACAGTAGTAGTACAGCAGTTTTAAGTAGTCATGAAAGTAGTTTTGTTATATTATTGATCTATGATAGAGGGCTTGACTGAGAGAACAGGTGAAATCACCAATGTGTCCGCTACTTCAGCACCATGGACAGTGTCGTGGATTTACCAACAGAAAGTACAGTTGGGCCACTGATATCTTGGTGCAGTGGTCGAGGCCATAGATCTTATCTTCGGGCAGATTAGACTAACATACGAGGTGTGATCAACATCTCAAGAGACTATTCATAAGACCCAGTCTATGGCTGCAGACCAGAGAACAAACTGCATTTTGTGGCGCAGACAGAAGTCGTAGAGAGCCAAGGGGGTGACGGTGTTGTTACAGACAAGAGAGAAATGCATTTTTTAAAATGTGCTCAAAGTGAAGAAAACAATCGTCACCCTCTTGTTAGTGGCCGTGACCTTCTCTGATCTTGACAAGATGGGACTCTTCTACTGCAAGACTGCTGTTTGGTTTCGGAGTTTTCTTCAAAGACACAACTTTTGTCACTGCGGATGATCTTTGAGGTGACCTTTAAGTCATCCAAGCTTAACATCAGACCTTGTATTCAGCTAAACAACCCCTCTGCCCCCACACTATCTTGGCTACTAACAATAAAAAATTTAATAATGATCTAGAAGAGCTGAGAGCTCATTTTCAGTGGGTTTGTTGCTTTCAGCAAAACTTTTTTTAAAACACTCAATAATTTGATCCAAATTTTATACATATCCATATTTTATACAAATGGGATTATCTTTGCTTAAAAAGAAATTCCATAATTTCCCAAAATTTGAAAAAGATGACAAATGATATTTTATCGTTACCAAACTGTCAGCATGACAGACCTCAAACATATAATGTTCTTTTACTTTTTCGCTTATCCACCTCAGTGAGCTCAGCTCTTATCTCATCCCTCTTTTAGTCTAGACAGTGGGTGGTAGAGGAGGTAAGTAGTTATATATGAGGATAATTACCTGCTGTGTCAGTGTTGGTGTATGTGTGTGCTTTGTGTGTGTTCAGGAGGCGTGGGGAGTTCTTTGAGCTCACTAAGAACAGTCAGTTTGTTTGGGAGGATGAAAATCACAGAGACCTACTGAGGTGAGTACCAGTCCTCCAAAACCAAAAACACACCGACTGACTGTAAAACATCAGCATGTGCAGTGTATGTTCAAAAACATGGGGAAACATACTTAGATTTTAAAGGAACAGTGTAACATTTAAAGGAATATGCTCATTTTCTTTCCTTCTAAAGGTGAAATGAAATGATCGATACCAATGTGATGTCTGTGTGTTGAATACAAAGCTGAATTCAGGAGTTTGTCAGCCAAGTTTAGCATTCAGACTTTCAACAGGGTGAAACCGAGCCCTCGGGAAATGTGCCAGGTTTTGAAGTCAATTTGACACGTTCACTGCAGTCATGGGATTTACTGGGGCAAAAAAAGGCCTTTTGTCATAAGCTTGCATTGCTGATGAAAGGTGGATCCATTTTTTTGGTGCATCGCAGCTCATGCAAAATAACTTGTTTTCCCATCATAATTTGATTCATTTGGTTTGGTAACATTTTACCGCCTATGTGTATGGAGTAAGTCTGGAGAGCCACAGCCACATGTAGGTACATGAAGGCAAAAGTTCTGATTGAAAGCTTTTAGAGAGTTTTAGAAGTAAAATATGCCCAAAAAGCTGAATTTGTAGCTAAAGAGGTCTTAAAAGAGGAGTTTCCTGGGCAGGTGTTTCCTGTGGTCCCACTGCTCAGGGTAAGTAAGGCTCAGTACATCCTGATTTTAATTCAATACCAAACATGCAGGCATTGGAGTGATACAACCCTCATATTTTACTCTCTGAAAGTAAACAAATAAGCACATTTGCCTGATGTCTCAATGTCAATATTCCCAGGAGGCCAGCTGAAAGTTAGTTTTTTCTAGAAATCAACTTTTCTTTTAAAAAAACAGTATATGATTCATGAGGTTCAAATGCTATTTTCCTTCAGTTTTAAGTTTTTGTTTGTTTGTCACTCATAAATTAATTGACATCAAATTTATTCAGTTATTTATTCTTGGGGTGGGGATATTAGTGATGAAGAAGTCATATTTCACTCAACACTGTGAATTCAAATTTACAGTTCTATTGAAAACTCCTTAAAAGTTGTTGTGGGTTGAGGTTTTATAAAACCAAATATGTATGAATGTATTTCCTCCTTCAGGTCAATGCTGATGACTGCATGCGACATCTCAGCCATCACCAAGCCGTGGCCAGTGCAAAAAAGGGTAAAAAATCCCATAAAATCTTCTTCTTTATCTTGTTGTACTGGTTGTATTGAAAATATTCAGCCTTCTCTGAAATGCAGTTTCCATTTTCTTCTCTTATTTCTGGATTCTGTAGTTAGTTTTTTTTAGGACTTATGACAGCATGTAAAATAAAGGACAGAGAACTAGATAATCGAATCAAAAGCATTTATTTCATTTTGTCAGACTGTTTTCATGTTAGCTTTGGCTATTTATTCTGATGATTTCCCCACCACTGGCACAGTGCACTCTGCAAAGCATCAATCACACGGCACACAAAGAAGAACTACAGAAATACTGATTGATGATCTAAAATGGAAAAAAATGATAATAAATGAACACAAACTAATTATACTTACTGAATTAAATGCAATGCAACTAAAACAAAAGAGAACTAAAAGAGGCCAAAAGGTTGTGTGGAGCTGAACGTCAGACTTGGGTTGTAATGCTGTGTGGGTTTGTCACTACAAGCAGCACTTTTTAACTACACATAGTCAAATCATCCATGTTAATATAAAAATATTCATTAGCAAAAACCTTAAAGTTAAACCTCAGTACCATTAAAGGAAATAACTATATTAAGTGATAGAAAAAGTGCTGATCTGCTGTCTATCAGCTGAAACTTTCTCGCTTGCTGCACATCAGGCCACCCGCCAATCAGTGATGTCACAGCAGGTGTTCCTCGTTTAATTTCCAAAGGCAGAACACCTGCTGTGACATCACTGATTACTGCGTGTGCCTAAAGGTTAAAGAGCAGCACAGCACTTGTGCTTCATGTTTTGGTCTCTTTAATCTTTTATTCCGCCATTTCACACTCTATTTACCTCTTAACTCTCTCTCCCTCCCTCCGTTTTCCTCTTCCTCACACACACATTCATATTGATTCAATCATTCTCCTTACTCTTCTCAGAGAGGCTGTCCTTGTTGTTTCATGTCCCTCCTGACCTTCGTTAGTCTGCGCCTTATTAGGAACCATAGGCACAGCGGAGAAGGTTTCTAACAGGCACACACTCTGTGTGTCTGCGCGCGCGCGCGCGTGTGTGTGTGTGTGTGTATGTGGTTAAGTGTGTTGACAAGTGAGTGCTAATTAATTAGACCAGCTGTGCCCCCGTCCTCAGATGACACCTCTGAAAACATTGGAGGCGGTAATCATGAATACTCATGCAAATATGTCATCACACACACACACACACACACACACACACACAGCAGCATCTCATCTAGATCTCATTATCAAATTGTGCCACTAATCTAGAGGGAATCTTTATTTTCTTATGTCTTTTTGCCTTTGGGCAGAAGTCCTTTTGTGTGTTTGTTTGTTTGTTTTTAAATTCCACAAGATTCGAGCTTTGGTTCTGAGGTTTTAACATTTATTTTTTTTAGATTAAATTGGAACTTTTAGTTTCAGGTTGATTAATTAAAAACTTTATCAGTTTGAGACTCATAATTTTATTGTAAGGGAAGCCCCGGGGTTCTCACAGTGTTGATGATTGTCATCTGTGTTTTTTGGTCTCATTATGGCCTGTAACACTTCTTCTCTCCTAAACCCTGCAACATTTTCTCCTTCATGCTTTTTTCATCTAACTTCCATATTAGACTACCAAGATGAATTAAAGCATTAGCACTGATGAAGGTCAAGTCAACAGCCATGAGACAATGGAGATGCCACTAGTTGCCATGCAATCAACAGCTTTCTATGATTTATCTATCATTCCTACCGGACAGACAGTTGTTTATGAGTGCAGCTTGATGCTGGACTGAGTTGTCACAAATGCTGGTTATTCAAAGTGAAAGTGTTTAAAAACAACGATTAAGAAATAATGCATATATTTTTTTTTTACTTTCAAGTGCCGCACAAAATGCTTCTGAGGGCCCCACTCTGAGAGCCCCTGCTTTAGTCTGTGTGCATCTCCCAGGAGGAGGCAAGAAATCTGCAACAGAAATAAAGTCTCTCGTACATCAACTGGTTATGTGTTTACAGTAATGTGCACAACCATCTGATCCAGTATAAATAAAGAATTCTAATTTAAATGCAGCATTAAACGACTATAGATGGCCAGTAAAGAATTTAAAGGATAAGGGAGGTTTTGCCTGTATTTGATAGCTGACGGTGTTTAGACGGACAAGAAGTGTTTGATGACAGAGGTTTATGACCTCTTGGCAGGATCAAACCTGCAGTGTGGGGTATTTATCTTAAAGCTAGCAGGATGCCATTACGTTGGCAATAAAAGCATGACTTTTGATGTTAGCTACCTACAAATGTTTCCTTTCTTGGTAGAACGCGGAGCATGGAATGCTGTACTCAGTCTCAATTTAGATCAAAACTTTTTTATTCAAATAAGGGTACGACACGATCATTCAAACTCTCTGTTATATGTATCTACAAAAGCTGCCAGATTAAATTTCCACTTCAACTCGGACCAACCAGAATGATTGAAGTCGGGTAGCGTGATGTCCAGAGTGTGCCGTTTTCTTGATGAGTTATTGCAGCATTTTGGGTGCACTTTTCATGTCCAAATAAAGTGGTTTCAATAATTGAGACAAATTATTGGCTTGTTTACAATCTGTGTGATCATCTGACTCCTTGTGTTTCGTGTCCCGGGTGGATTTGGTTAAGGCAATCTTAGCACATTCCCGAACCTCAACAATTACTTTGCTGAGTACACTGTTGTCTCAACGGTGGAAATGATGCATGTAATACAATTATTAGAATGTTACCTAACTAAATTATTTCCAGAATGATCCTTAAACACCCATGTTGTTTTGGTCATAATCTCAAATCTCCCAGCCTCCCAAGCCCACCTACTCCACACCTCCCCACGCCTGCATCTTGATTTCTGACTTGGCTTTGTTTAGGTGGCTTTAAACGAACAACAACCCCACCAGTTTCACTTGTTTGACCTTTACTGATCATGACCATGTGGCTTAACTGAGCACAAGCGTCCTCCAAAATCAACAGTTTGAAATGCTTTCATAAAATCAGTACTAGGTCTTTTTTGCTGTTGTTGGAAGTCTAACGAAGCAATCCCTGACCACTGAGGTTATTTTGACATGGAGGGAACTTGCTCAGCTATGCAGGTGAAAAAAAAAAAAAAACATGGGTGCTTTGACTGACATTAGGGTAAGTAAATAAAGACAAAGTTACTTAGCCTCACAGGTTAACATTTGCCTCATGCTTAGTGTTGATTTTAGTCAGCTATAATAAGTTCTCTCTCTGGCTGAGTCCCCCTGCAGCTTCATAGAGCTGAGCCTTGATTACAGACTCATCAGTGAGCTGCAGATGGCTTTAACACACATACACACAGAATGATACTGATTGGAGCCCAAGGCTGTAGTCAGATCTCATTTACCTCTCTGCAAACAGATGGAGACCATTAACCTAGAATGACTACTGCTCTTTTGGCAGACCTCTCCTTCATTTTTCTCAGTTTTACTTTGTTTTCCTCCCAACATACCTACTTTAACTCTTTACACATTCTGTCTTCTTAGCTTTGATGCTTTTGATTTTCCCTTTCAGCTGTCCCAAGTTTTCCCTTTTGTCTTTCCTTGAATTTAAACTTAAGCTATTTTGTTCTTTCCAGTCATTTCATAATGTTAAAGTTTGGCGACGGTGACTACAGCAGCAGGGAAAGCATTGTGTCTTTTCCAGGGAAGGCTCTTCCAATTTTATTCTTAAATCAGCCTCATTAAAATGCTTCTGCTGAAATTTAGTCTGCCACAGATGAATGCCAAAAAGTTTCTGAGGTTAAGCACTGCAATTGAGCAGCGTTGTGATTGACGTAGCCAAAATGTCATACACTCATCTAGAGTAGAGAGATAGAGTAGATATCAGATGTATAACACGAAACATGTCCACATTTGTGTCGATTAGGAACGTAGATTTGTTCACAATCGTCCAAGCACAGCTGCATCTTTGTTGTACATTTTATTGAGTTGTTTACTTGCATTGCTCTAAATGTTTTTAACAATTGTTTAAATTTAGAAAAATCTATAATTTAATTTTAGGTAATGTTGAGTTTCATTTTGTCGCCCGTCACTCAATACCAGGACAACACCAGACACAGATTAAGGAAAGAGTCAAAAAATGTGTCTTAACATGAAAATTGTAACACATTACCCTTTTCTTACCGTTTTTTTTTTTTTTTTTTTACTTGATGGATCAGATTTTCATCAGTAATGGTGGCTATTTGACAAAATAAATAAATGAACACATCCCATGATATCTATTTCTTCACAACTTTTGATCTCTTGCAGCAGGAATGACAAATTGCATGCCTAAGTAGTGTGAAAAGGGGAATCTGTGCAAACTTAACATACTATATTGTAGAGATACACTTACAGAATTAAAATGCTTTGCCAGTTATTGTAATGAGAGACGTTTGAAACCAAAACTGTTAACTTTTTAGAAGTCCTTGAAATGCTTTATCGAAAGTTCACTAAATTTTCACGCGTCCATTTAAGGTATAAGATTCCGTATAAACTTGTCATTATCTTTTCTTTGATGCAGATTGCAGAGCTGGTAGCAACTGAGTTCTTTGAACAAGGAGATAAGGAAAGACGAGAGCTGAACATCGAGCCCAGTGTAAGTGCTGTGTGTCACTCCAGGGGTTAATTTGGTGATTCAAACTTTTCTATTGCATACATCATCAGCTGTGGTGTGCCACAGGGATTTATTTTGAGTCCCTAAGTCTTTCATTTAGTTGTGTATATCAGGAAGTTTGGTATCTCTTTTAAGAGCTATACATGATACTCAAATGTATCTTTTCATGTTCTCTGACAACTCTACTGATGCCCTAAACAGCTGCATGCTATGCATATCGTTATGTACAGCCTTTGCATCTTTGTATACTAATACCAGGACACCAGTTAGGTGCTTGTAATTGTTTAGTTGGCAAGATTTCAGATTTTTCTAGTCTCCTTTATCTACATGATGAAAATCTTTGAACTGAGGCCTTTTGATAAGAAAACAAGCAATTCAAAGTCATCATTAAGTAAAGTGACATTTCATCAACTGAATCATTAAATGAGAAAATAATCAGCAGATTAATCTAAGATGAAAACAACTGTCAGTTACAATCCTGTTTCTCCAATCTTATGTAAGTATTTTCAGGTACTCGGTCAAGTGGTAGTGTTAGTTGTGTTAAAAAGCAACAATCTTTATATGAAGTCTGAGAAACTGGAGAAAACAGAAAATGTAAGTTGCATACATTTGATTTGTTTTCATTGGTTTATATCACATTTTCTCTCCTTTCACTTTAGGACCTAATGAATCGTGAAAAGAGAGACAAGATTCCCAGCATGCAGGTGTCATTCATTGATGCCATCTGCATTCAGTTATATGAGGTAATTCAGCCTATTTAGCTTACACCTTAACTACTGTTTCTGTATTTGAAAACTTATGCACAAAATGGCAATAGTGGACAAGAATCCTATTGCTTGTTACTTGCTAACACTATTTAAAGGACTATTATAAGGCTATTACTATAAACACCATTGATTTTCCTTAAAAAATTCTTCTTAAACATATGACAAACATTGCTATTAGTCTGACGAGCTAAAGATACCTAAGTTAACTGTTGAGCTGTAGTACAAAACGAGTTTTAATACCAGAGCACTGACGATAAACAAGGAGTGGACTCAAATGCACTAACATGCATGCAAGTTGTTGAACCAGCTACCAAAACTAAGATTAAAGAAACTCAGATTAGGACATACATAGAGGAAATGTGTCTTTATTCTCTCCTCGGGAAACCATTTTTCCACTGTACTTTTACATAGCAAATAGTTGTTTGCTGCTATATTTTAGTCTAAGTCTTATATTTTTAAACTTCTAAATGAAACATCTTTGTCACTGTCACAGACCTTGGCTGGCATGTCGGAGTATTGCTCTCCAATGTTGGAAGGATGTCAGAAAAACCGGCAGCATTGGAAGCGTTTGGCTGAGGAATGTGAAAAGGGGCTGGTCAATGGCTTGGTGTGATCCCAGCACCCGCTTGGTTTCCAGTCAACACAATTTTCCAGGGTTTGCCCTGTTAAAACTGGTCTCACAAAATTTAATGAAATTAGCATTTAACCTCAAAAGAACAAATAACATGCTTTATGCACTGAGAGTGGCCAAAAAAATAATTTCCCAACTAGGCACATATTATGTGATTGTAAAAAAAAGTACATTTGGTTTGGCAGAAACACTTTGCCTTCAACTTTAGCGACCATAAAGCAAGTTTTCTAATACAAAAAAACAGTTTAGGTATCCAACAAGTTCTTTCTTATTTTGCATGTGTATCTATTGTGGCTATCTGTAATAATTATGTCACAAAGTAAATTGTTCAGTTCTGGGTAGCAGTAGCAGGACTGGACAAGAACTATGCCAGCAGTCTGACTTAACTTTGACTTCACTACCAGATTTACAAGGACAGGGGATGTTTAGGGTACACCAATGTTTGTTTTCACCATGCAAGCTTTGTGTGTTAGCATGCTGACATGTACTCCTTTGCCCTTAATACTAGGGATGCAACAATACCACTTTTTTTCAAACCGATACCACACTAATACTCGGATCTGAGCATTCACCGATACCGATACCAAGTACTTACGCCTTTCCACATAGTTACTTTGAATTTTTTTTAATTTTTCCACAGATATCGTCTGTTATTTGAACAACATTCCTCAGTATGTTTTTCTTGTACATGGGTGACTGTCACAAGTTTCACTGCAGTACACACACATATTTAACAAACTTGTCATATACTAACATTCAACATAAGTGCTTCTATAAGCATGGCACTGCCACACGTACTGTAAGCTTAGAATCATCGTCGATCCACTCGCAGGCTCAGAATCTCATACCTCGGCTCCAGTATGCAGAGAAGATGCCGGAATCCAAATTATCGACCACAGACAGTGGCTGGTCATCCAGGGCAATATACACGGCAAGAGCATCTGTGATTTTGACCGCATGTGGGTTGTCTCTGGACATTTTCTCCCGCTTAACCAGCATCTGCTGCAAATTTGGCTGTCTCTTGTCGGTGTTGCGAGTGAACTCCTTATATTCTGCGTCATGCTGGGATTTTAAATGTTTATTTAAGTTGCTTGTGTTGTAAGACGTAGATTTTGTCCCTCCTCTCCGGAGTTTTGCTTTCTGCTTTGTTTTTCTCACTCTCATTCACCTGACAATAGTTCCACACTGCTGACATGACTCCTCGCTGCCCGCCTTGCTGTCGTGATGTAAACTGCACGCCGTCAGGTGGTATCAGTGGCAATTTTATGAGTACGAGTACGAGTACTCATGCCCAGTACCAATACCGGTATCCGTATTGGTGCATCCTTACTTAATACAACGCACAACTACCAATAAAGTCAATGTAATTGGTTTTGCAATAATCAAAAGTTCAGCTACCGCTTATTAATAAAGGGGTGAACATAAATACAAGAATTAATTCTCTGACAACAATTGATGTTGGTACAGCTTTCGAGGCAAACTATCGGTAGATTTTGAGATGCATCAAAGTGGAGGATCATCTGATGTTACGAAAACTGTTGACCTTTGCTTTTTGCATTGCCAAAAAAATTCCAAAGGGGCACATAAGTGGTGGAGTCAGCTAACCTGTTAGCACACTGTCCATGCTACTCGCTAACCCTGAGGCCAATAATTGCCCAACCTATTTTCACAAAAGGAAAATTAGGATAAATGATAAAGTTACTGGCCAAAATGTCTTGAAAACATTCATTACAGTTAAGTAGACTTATTTTACTTGCTTTAGTTTTGGTGAATCAAGGTTTTCTCTAAATTTCACCTATTGATCTGCTGGACCTTGTTGGAGTTCTGTTGCTCCCAAATCTCAGCAACAAATCTAGTTAGTAAATGTCATAACAGATATGAATGATTGCCAAAACTACAAAAATAAGAAGTGTTGTATCTCTTAACACAAAACCTTAAACAAAATGTTATAGCTGCCTAGTTTTCCTGGCTAACTCCAGTGACAAATAATTGAATATGATGTGCAATTTTTTTATTTAGAACACATGATCTTTGTTGTAGAGGTTGTGCTCAATTCGCCAAGCTTTGTGAGACTTGTCTTCCTGTCCTCACCATTCTTTCATGGCTTTCACTCACCAGAGGAAATAACGATCAGCACTAAGCTATATTTATTATCATAGCCATTTTTTATTTTTGCACAGAGTGGCTTTCATCCTGAAGTCTTGCTTGCGCTATCTTTCACAGGTAGTGTAATTAGGGGTAATACTGAATGGTAACAGATCCTCGGAGATCAGTACCATTACAGAGGGATACAGATATTGTACTTATTTCATTGCTACAGTGTCACAGTAACCTGAAAAGCTTGTTAAATATGTCCTCATTCACAGCACACATGCTATAAGGGTTTGAGTCTTTTGTAACAATTTTTCACTTATTGTCTTAACTATTGCATATTTATTTTTGTTTTATATATTTATTAGAGTTCCTATATTGTAAGGTCATCATTTTATCAAAAGCACACAATTCAATATATATGAAAGTAGTTTTCATACTTAAAAAAAAATCCCATCTCTGCTTTTCAAAAGGACTTTCTTATAGTAATAACTCTTTCAGATGTCATTTGGAAGTGTACTGTAATGTGTTATTTGAATTTCTTTTTTTCTTTTTTCAAAATGTAAAAGAGCCAAAGACTAGGCCTGCAATTTCAAAGGGAAATGGGTCTGGATTTTTCCACTGCCTTGTTGTGATAAAATAGGACCAATTCACAATTAAAAGGAAAAAAAACAATTTTGTCCAAATGCTTTTTCCCTTTAACAGGTTGTATTTATATCCCTTTTTTATAACTTAATTATTGGGTGAAATTTGTGTTCAATAATAGGCAGCTTGACCAGATAATATTATGATTTATTAATATGACAATATCATTTCTGCCAATAGCACATTAACTGAACCTTGCATGAGACAAACCTATTTGACTGCATGGGGGGGGGGGGGGGGTCCATAAATCAGATGCAACCTGTGTTGCTACACATTAAAATCTGACTGGCTGATTACCAATATGCGGGAAATATACATAAACATACGCATAATGATATAAGTTTTTTTTTAATATTATCTATCAATGATCACCTGATTTTTTTTTTTTTATCGTAGAACATTTTTCAAAGATAATACAAATTTGTTGCTTTCTTTTTGGGTTTTAAACATTTTCAAAATCAGAAACAGGTTTATTGCTGCAAAGATTTTTGCTTTGGACTATTAATTCATCAGAATAATCACCATAAGATAAAATGTTCATAGATGAAAACAACTACTAAAAGTTAAAATGCACAAGAAAATGACAAATTATAGAAATAATTTGTACAGTATGATTGTTTCATAAATGAAAGAGTTGTACAGTTATGCAGGGGTGTGCAACAAATGGACCAGGAATTAAAAGTTGCAGCATTAAGCTCAAATTGAAAGCTTAAGTACAAGAGTTGCAAGTTGATGTAAGGCCTTGAATCAGGTATGTAGACTTCACATTATTGTGACCCCGTATTTCCAAGCAACTTGAAGACATGCAGGCCTTTAGGGGATGTCAAATTGCAGCTATGGGCTGCGGAGGCAGAAACGTACCAAATGGTAAAGGACAGGGAGAGAATGGTCTCAATGATGGCAGTGTAATAGTGCACTATCTTAGGCAGGTGGAAGTTCTTCAGCTACAGCAGAAGGACAAACTCTGCTGTGATGGATTTGCTGTAATCTCCTACTTAAGGTCCTGGGTTTTCTCTTTTAAATTACACACCTGTAAAAATCCTTCGAATGAAACTACTGGGAAAATTTCTCCTGGGTAGAGCTGCTGTCAAGGTGAACAAAATCACCTGTATTAACAACCAGCAACGGCAAACCTTAGAAACACCAGCAGATAAACAACATACATATATAAGATTTTTCTTCTGCTGTGGTAGTAAACACAACACAAGCTTACTAATAGCTCTGTTGTATTCGGGGCCTAAGAGGGTGTTTTCAGGTTGATAAATAGTAACATTTAACAGCTCGGCTTCAACTACACACAAATACACACT
>JAQNCA010000019.1:2119753-2129967 GCA_029783725.1 Acanthurus tractus | reverse complement strand
AAGAAAGAAAGAAAGAAAGAAAGAAAGAAAGAAAGAAAGAAAGAAAGAAAGAAAGAAAGAAAGAAAGAAAGAAAGAACTGTGTAGTCACTCACATGGTGTTTCCAGCAGTGGCAGAAAAGTGACTGTGGCTGTTATCTGCCTGATGACAGATCGGATCTCATCCTGAATGGTCTTAATGGATTTTTCTCTGGGAGCACTGGGGAACACATGATAATTGAGTTATATGCATGATCAAATGTACTGTGTACATACACACTGAGGTGAGGCAATGTCCATGTATGAGCCATGTTATTACATGTTACTAATCAGCTGTGCATGAATGAAAACATATAATAACATGATATAAGTGAGACTCCGGTGATGTGTCTGAACTAAGGCAGCGCTCTCTATCACAAGATTCGGCCCAAGGACAAAGTGCAAGCTTGCGCTGTGATCAGCTGCCTACATCCTGCACGCTTAGCTCAGTGATGGCTTTACAGACGTGACCACAGTACGGTGATGTGGCTATCTTTTGTTTGAACTTCAGCGCTGTCTAGCTCACTGTCTGGCTTCAACTTGATATTATGAAAAACCCAAATCCCTAAAAATAGGTGAATTTTGTTTTGTAGCAACAAGTCAGTCTCTGTTTTACTCACTGAGTTTTTTTTTTTTTAATGACAAGGTTGGTAATGTTCTTTATTCTTGTCAACATACCTCATGAAAAGGCCTTAAAATGGCCAAGTAATTTCCATAAAGAGCTTATCACTGTAATCATTTATCAGACATTATTTAAATAGGAGGGAATAGTACATTGGTGGGACTGCTCTCAGTGGCAGACTAATCCACATCTGGTACCATACTGAGAATCAACAGGATGATGTTATGTGGAGTTAACTTCAAGCAAACCACTATGTGTGTGTGCTTGTATTGATGAAGGAGTGTGTCAGCCAGTGCAACAGTGTGGATGTGTTCCCAATAGTTTTTGGACAACACTGGAGCAGAAGAGTTTGATACATCAACCTTTGAATAAAAAAACATTATACTTGTTGGCAGGATGCACTGACTGATGTTTGCTGCTGCATGAGATTTGTTGAAATGGAAACAAAGAATATCACTATGCACAACTGGACATAATTTGTGTATTTCCCTTGCAGATGGATCATGACTGACACCTGCTGGTATCAAGTTGAACTGTGACTTCATTAACACACAAAGACCTCTAGATGCATGTTCTGAAAAAGTTGGTCTTTCATATTTTACATATTCATAAAGATTCAATTCCCATCCATTTCATTTCAAAAGCATTAGTAGTAAAGCGCCCTGCAAAAACATTTAATTATCTGAAAGAATGCTGTCCACAGTCAGTAGAGGAGCTGACCTGCTCTCCTTGGCTGACTTGTCACACTCTATGTCAAACTGCCATCTCTCCAGCACCTCGTTGGTTTCCAGACATGTGATCACCAACACCAGCTTCTGCACTGTGCACTCAAACAGCCACTCTGCAACACAGAACAAACACATCTGTACTTGTATCCTGACAATGAATGGCAGTTTGAATGGGTTCAGATTCACTGTTAGTGTTCTTCAGTCACTACAAAGTAGGTATCTGAAAACAGTCAAATAAAATGTGGAAAGATATATTTTTAAGTCAATCTGAAACAAATTTACCATCTGCAGCATCCCTTTATTCAGAGCTGGGCAGTTTCTTTTTGTTTTACTTTTTAAATACAGTTTTCTGATTAGTCACAAGACAAAAGATTTTCCAAGTGAAAAGGAAGAAAAAGGAAAAATAAAGTGTTCCGGGAAAACATTCTGTTAAGTCAAAACTCCAGCAACACTAGCAGTCTGTCTTTCACTGTCAGCATCATCACTATAACCCACAAATCTAGGTTGAATGACAAGTCATGTGGCTTCAGGCCAAACATTTTTTAAATGCATGCTTTAGTTTTCACAAAGTCTCAGCTGCATGAGAAGTAGGTCTTGTTAAAACAGTTCCAGTTAAGTTGAAAATGCCTGTAATGGCTGTCTCATTGATAAATGGAGTGACAGTAAATGTAATAGCAACAACTTAGATTAATATTTAATCAGTTTGTAAGATTTGCAGACTGCATTGCCTGGTTAAACATTTATAAGATGCAAAAAGTGAGGCTTTTGGTTGGACAAATAAGCTATGATGACATTACTTAAGTGTAATAATAATCAAACAATAATAAAACAATAATACTGTTTTCAGAGCAAATGATTAAGAAAGAACGATTTTGGCAGATTTATTTACAATAAAAATGTTTGTAAGTCTGAGCAAAAGCTAAAATTTCAGCTTAGTTTCAGGTTTGTTTATTTACAATGTACTTTTTGGGAATTTCTCCAATTGAGCAATGTTTAGCAAGTCTTCGCAATGCCAAGTAGGAACAGTGAGAGAAAACATAGCCATTTTTTTGCATTAACATGGCATAAGGTAGGTATCAAAAGGTATAAATAACATGTCACTGAGGATACCTTTGAGCTGAGACACCACATTAGTCAGGTAGGCCTTCAGTTTTGGATCTGTGGTTAGTTGGAGACCCATATCATACTGGGTGACTCGGGTGAATGTCTCTGGAGGATAGATGCCCCGCTGGTACAGGATGCTGTTAATGCCAAATGCTGTGGTGAAAAGAGTGAATCAGAGGGTTCAGAGACGATGGAAATTAACTCATCAACATCAGCTAAGTGAGTCAGGAACATGGTTATATAGATTTTAAAGAAGAACTATCAAAAAATAACACAATCATATTAAACGATGCACTAAACCAAAGTTTTTGATTTAGCTTTGAAATGTAAAAAAATCAGCAGTGGTAAGTTTCTGCATTTCTCATTTTCAATGTAGAGTTGGACAGACAGCAAGCTGGCAATAATCGAGCACCATCTACAAATACACCACTTAGAAATGCAACATATTTCTCTAACCATAGATGCAGCTCCTAGACGTTGACCGATCGTCTTTTCATCTTATGGTAAAATTGGTTTAAAAATTTAAAAAAAAATAGCACTAAAAATGGTCTACTTTTCACTGACAACTGATGCCTGTCTCTCATTATGTTAGTTAAGCTCTACACTATAGCGTGCTAACTCCGTGGTGGGCGGAGCACTTCAGTATGAGCACGTTGCAACTAACCGTTAAAAGGTCACATTTTAACCATTCAAAACTTAATTTTTGAATGGTTTAGAGCGCGAGTCAAGGATGAAGCAAAAAGCAAAGCTTTCTTTCTCTCATCTTCACTCAGCTATCCAGGGAGCTTCCATTGCCGAGCTAAGAGCACGAAAGCTAACTTACACAGCACAGGCCCTGTAGCATATCAGCACTGCCTGTAAGCGCTCATAACAAACAGCTTTAAAAAGAAACATATGCCATAAATACAGCGTCAGATACTTACAGAAGAACTCGGCAACTAGTTCCGCGCTTCCTTTAAGGGTAATTCCTTTCAACGTGCTGGTCATTTTCTATCACTTTTGGTTAAAGCCTCGACAAAGAACCTCTGTTGTTTTTTTCTCTCCAGGCTGGAATTACCCGCCGTCCGATTTGAAATTTGTTCAAGCTTGTGACTGCTGCGCATGCGTCAAAGATCGAGTCGCACACTTAATGACGTATACATGCACTAATACGTTTCTGACAGTAGAGGGCGGTGCATAATAAACATAGCTCAACGTTACGTTCAATACAGTGGGCCTGTGATATTTTAAAATTCAGATTTCATTCATTTTAAAGAGATTTTTCTTTTTCATCAGTTTGTGGCTGTCTCGTCTTAAATTTCATAGCGTGAGGCAAAGAACTGGTTTTCCCTTAATCTAAAACTCTAAAAAAATATATGATATTTAACACATTTCACACATGTTCAATTTTAAATTGTATCATTTATGTTTACTCCTTTTACACAGTATGACCTTAGAAAAACGCACTTATTTGTTTTAGACTTTACTGTAAAACTGTCCAAAGTGTCCTGTAACAGAATATTTTTCAATTGACGCGCAGTTAAAAAAATAAGACCTTAATAGACTGATTGTTGAGGTATTTGGATTCAAGATAAAACATTGTTCACAAAAAAAATTTAAGTGGACTAAATACTACAATAAACTAGAAGGATGACGTGGAAGATTGCTTTAGGCTAATATTCCTGTTCCTTACAGGTATTATTTTACTTTCTTCAGTGTTTAATGTCTTATTATGAGACATTTGTACTGGTGGTGTGCTGTCAGGACAAGCAAGGCAAGCACTGCTCTAGCAGTTATAACTAAAAAATAGACAGTGATTAGTGGCAGCAATAGCTTTTCTTATATCTAATCTCTTCTTTCTTAGTGCTATTCAAGCAAGTAAATGAGCAAATTATGCTGTGATTTATCTTTTCAAATAAGATCAATTGTCTCTCAACCACTTCAGTAAACAAACATAATGACAAAAAAGCCGGATGCATTGTTGAGCAGCTTACTAACATCTATTGCCAGGAAAACCTTCTTAAGATGGAGATCATAAAAGGCAGACAATCAACTCCTGCCAAATCTGGTTTGATAAACACTGGCAATGCAAGATCAGCATGGGCAGATTAATTTCTCAGACTGGCACAAAAGAGATATTAACTTAGTTGACAAGGTGTGCTTAGATGAAAGGATTTATTTTTATCCAGTTTTCATATTTACAGTGAATCATGTGAATCATTTAACATAAAAAAAATTTAAATGCTTTTTCAAACATGAACCAGTACAGGAGAGAGACTTTCAGCACAGGGAGGACAAGCATCGCAATTGTTATGAAACAGTATGTTCTTGTGTTTCTGTTGTCATAAACGGTTAAATAGCACATCGAGTCTCTGCTCTGCTTGCACATCTGGCAAAGTTTCTGCAGACCATTGGTTTGCACCATACTAACCCTTTGTAGTAGAGGAGCACAAGTAAGCAAATTTATTTAGGAGATGAAGAGATCCCAGTGTTACTGTGTCCTTATTATTATTCAACACAAGCATCAGTCAAAGCACATGAGGAGCACACGAGGTAGTGAGAGTACTCAAAAACTTTGCAGTGATGTTGCTTTACAAGTCAGTAAAACATATTCATATAGAAGTCAGTGAAATGCATATGTGAGTGACTGTAAGAAAATGTATAATTAGTGGTGGATTTTTTTTTACTTCACTATGTTTAGGGTATGGTTAAATTACAAAAAATGACACTATTCATTTTTATCACCAGTCTTTTCTCAGCAAAACTCACATTTTCTTCACTTTCTCCATATATGGTCTTGAGTGTCAGCAAATACATCTGACAAGCATTTGTGTCTTTTTATTGCTTAAATTGGATGGAGGAGGAAATAGAAGAAAAAGGAGGAGAAGCCTTTTAAGGGAACACATCAATTGTTTCTCAGATGCTGCCATTAGCTGCACCTTCTTCACAAAGGAACCCCGCCGCTGCTTACTGAGGCGGACCCGCCCCCTGCTGAAGGGAGTGTATTACTTTATACACACACAGCAGTTGAAATCACCAAAGAGAACCTCTGATCATTGACTGCTCATCTTTTTTCTCTCCACTGGCATGTTAATACTCATCACTGGCTTATAGGTCCTATTAATACTGACAAAAAGGAAACTCTGAAGCCGTCACACCATGTGAATCCAGAAAGTATAACCTGAGTTTCATATCCAATACAGTCCAGCAGCTTTCATGTCTCTGTTGTATTAGCAGAGATAACTAGACCTCAATGTAGTGGCAATAAGACAGAAATACATTGTGAGGATTCTGGACAAACCTTAAATGCTTAAATCCAATTCAACTGAATAAGCTAAGTTACCTGAATTAGACAATGGTGAAGATAAAACGCTTTAAGTTTTATCAGCTTGTTTACTTTAGCAGTACAATTTCTTAGGTAATGCTCTATGATGATTTACATTTTTGCATGTTTGCTTTAAATTACTCATGGCTGGACTGTAACATTTAGCTCCACATACAGTCAGTACGTTTACAAATGTGCAAAAAGTCCATCTTAATCCAATAATTTTTTTTTAAAAGTTACACTTAATTTAGTTCTTCAAGCAGTTTTGGTTGGTTTGAGATCAGCTATAACTTCAGGCCTACACAGAGCCAGATGACTTTAATGTCTGTGTGAAACCCAGCTGCCGTCACTGCAACAAGTCTCTGATGGTATAAAAGCTAAAAACTAACAACTGTATGGTTTTATATTGAAAGACCTCCATACCACAGTCATGTTTTATAAAACAGACATTGTAGGCCTACTGGCATCAGAGCCCTCTTAAAGAATAGCCTCTTTATCTGTCTGCCTTTAAGAAATAGTATATCCTTCTCCTGCTGGGCTTATACATGATTTGTTAAGTGTTTTTCACTCAGGGAACAAACCTCAAGTTTAGCTATTCAGCTGCATTGGAGAGCAAAGGAATTTAGAAGAAAGACCAACAAATCTCTTCAGTATGTCTGATCTTCAGTCACTTGCGTACCGCTGATATGATGGCGGCTTCCCAACCACAGCTATAAAAAATGTTATTATGGTGAATCAGAAAATTAGTCAATCTTTTTGTTGTGACCACATCCCTTACAAATTGCTCTCCAGAGGACATCCATTTTTAGCATCACTGATCATGCTGGTATTATGACTTTGAATGTAGTTCATAATAGAACGCTGCAGGGATAATATATTTTAGTGGACCAACCCAAAACATTTTCCATTAGATTGTTGAATTATGTGGCAAATAATAGTGTGGTGCACATTTCGTTCACAATGATAATCATCAAAATGAGCACCACAATTTACTGACTGATGATTTTTGGGTAGAGTCAGAGGTAGAAAGCTAACTTTGGGCTAACAAACTACATCGTCGTATGCCTTTATCACCAAAAGTTGGGAAGTTTTGATTTGAATAGTCTAGGAATAAATGCAACAAAGCTGCAAAGGCAGACTAGCAGGTAGATTAGTTTGACATAATGACATTGACATCCCTTACAACCTTCATAGTCTTATTTGCTTCCTTGATAGCAACCACAGCACTCACAAGCTTCAAACATCACCAGTGGGGTATTTACTGACATTTTTTTGTTGTAGAACAAAACATGAAAATAACCTGTGCTTATGTTAACCACAAACCTTTCTACAGACATAACCAGAGACTCATTCTAAGTCTCCATTGACTGCAAAATGAGGAAACAGAGAGTGCATCAATGCTGACTCATTTTTGGGGTTTTCAGACTCCTTCCTATCACCTCAGTTCCAAGTTAGCCAGCTGGGCCTGAGTTCGCTCCATCTGTGAGTTGAGAAGTCTCTAAATTACTCCATGACTCTTTGTGATACTAGTCATGTTTCTCTAACATAGGGAGTGCTGAGATCATAGGACTACCTGATGCTGTGAGTTTTAGCAGCATTTGCCATTACAACCACTGAACCATTGAACGAGAGATCAGGTGACATTGGCTTGGACATTGTATTAAGTTGGGCAAACTTAATATTTTGTGGGTTGCAGCTTTGCTCTCAGCGGGTAGTGAAAAACCAAAACATAAAGTTTGGTCTGTTGTAAATACAAAAAAAAACAAGCTAGGCTAGCAGGTTTCTACGTGTAGTACACAAGTCACTGCAAAAGCACACAGCAAGTGTAACATGAACTTAATAGCCCGATGGGTCCTCACAAATGTTTAATAATTTATACAGTAACATTGGGCTGAGGATTGAAATTTTTTTTGTTAATGTTGCACGAGTCATTGTTTCACCAGGTAAATTTGCTTTTTGCCAGTGGGAAGAGTAAGGTTAGCATAGTCTACTATTAGCAGGGTCAGAGGGATTCAAAGGGGATTCAAGGGTAAGTAAACAGAGACTGTAACAATGGATGGAGTACAATTTTCTATGAAATGTGATGAGAACTGTCTCTCTGAATATGACCTAAGTACAGTCTTTTAAGCTAGTCCAACAGTTTTAAAACCTGGTATTCGCCTCATGTGCATATTTGGCTCATGACTCGCACACTATAATGTGCAAAAATAGGTGTGCCTGTAACATTGCTGATCACATATCAACAGGTCGGAGTATATTATAAAGCTGTCCCTACACAGTGTAATGAGGTGTTTGCCGCACATTCCTATCCTGTAGGTGCTGCGTTTGTCCTACTTGGAGCTGACTGGCTGAAGCGATGGGCGTGCAGGGCTCGGCTGGACCTGTGCCTCGTGTTTTCTGGCGCTCCTTATCCAACAGCTGGAGCTCTGCAAATGACATATCTCATTCACACGCAAGCACACACATACACACACATTCCTACATTCTTTGAGATACCCAAACCAAATGTGAGCATATGGTATACTCACACATATGTTTACTGTGTTCAGAATGCTATTGTTGAACATGTGGCCTATTCTTCGTGTTTAAGTGGCATCAATTTATCTTCATAACGAACAAATTCTCTGGGAATTGTCTTTCAAGTGAAACCTCCCTGGAAGAACAGCCACGGCTTTCAGCGTGAGTATTTATCGTAAACACTTAAAGTTCATCAGTTTAACCCTATAAAAACACTCTACTTGTAAAGTCCCTGGTTTTGTTTGTCTCATAAAGACACAAAGTTCCTTCTTTTTACAAGTAAGTTTATATGACGGGCTGCAGCATGCAGGCTCTGGTCCAACCACAGACAGATAGTCCTGCAAAGTAAACAAGCTCTAATTGATGGTGGGTGGGATGAGAGCATATACAGTTACTCAGTCATTGTCAAGCCACCTGCACTATATCCACATGCAATAACTCCTATCTGCACAAGTAGTGATCTCTCTAAGGATGGTTCGAGTCCAGAAATGTCTGCAAGCAATAGAATTGACAAACAGCACACACGGCAGAAGGGAAGGGGAAATGGTTCTATAACTTTCTGCAGGGACAGCAATATATTACTAAAGCTTTACTATGCTATGCATGTTTTCAACATAAGCATCCCTAAGTCTCAGTTACAGATAAATCAAAGTGATAAAGAAATCATCTGTCTTGACATTAGAGAAAAAAATGTGCAGTGTGGTTATGTCTACCAGCTCAGAACGTGGTGGTTCAGTTTAAAGAATTCCCATTTTTTACTTTAATACTCCACATGATACTTGGTTTAAGAAGATTAAATGTTTGCTCGGGCTTAGACCAACTTTTAACTTTCACATTATTATGCTGTAATAGTTACAGCAGGTCAGGAGAGCGGCTGGGAAATCTGGCAATATTAGATCTAAATGTTTTTTTTTTCACCCCTGGCATTCACTTTGATCATTCCAGGCAGAGAGCAGACATCTGTGGGATAGGGAAAATGCTTTTGATACAACCTCCTGCTTTATAACAGGTTAGAAGTCTTGGTTTTCTCTCAGGATTGCATAAGAGAGCTATGTGAAAAATTACAGGCTGAGGAAACAAAGAAGACCAAAATGAAACAAGATTTATTCCAAAGCGAGAACAATGACACCAAAGGGGTAACTGTGAACCCATTTTTCACAGGTCCAAAATCTTGGATCAAGTCTGAAACATGCTGGTGGAAAACCACCCAAACCCAGTGAGAATAGGTTTATTTTCAGACCAGTAAAACCAAGGACAATGAGATTTGGTTTACACTGCCTTCCATGGTCTGATGCTCCAAATGGGAGAGTCGTCTCTCTTTTATTCACATACATTTTGGGGTATGAGCTTCTCGTATTTCCTATTTTCTTACATTCAAGATAATTCTCTGAGCCCTCGACCGCTTGCTGTAGTGGAAGTAGAAGAGAAAATGTGACCAATGACTTTAAAGTTGGCCAATCAAGTTGGTTTTACTTAGGCTGATCAAAAAGGTGCATTTTTGCAGCCTGAAAGAGTAATTATGTTTTCAACTCTACATGTCTATACAGGAAGTCAGCTGGGCAACATTTATGCCTCCATGCTTCCATACATAAAGTAAAACATGTTGTAAATAGTTGGATAACGATAAAATCAATGTGGGTGAAGCATTTGTGTGGTCAACATTTGCATAAGGACTTCTCCATTCCCCTTGGTTATCTTCTCCCCCACCTTTGGCGTATCCCCACACCATTTCCACCCCCCCGCAACATGATCTCTCCACTGCAAGATCCCAGATCAGCTCGTCCTCAGCCACGTTGTGTGTTGACCTTGCTTTTTCTGTCCGCCTGCGCTGCTCTTTTTTGGCGAGCCAAGAAAGCCGAGCCTGTAGATTCATTGGACAGCTGTCATTTATTCTATATGTGTGTGTGTGTGTGTGTGTGTGTG
>JAQNCA010000019.1:2098980-2119653 GCA_029783725.1 Acanthurus tractus | reverse complement strand
CCAAGAAAGCCGAGCCTGTAGATTCATTGGACAGCTGTCATTTATTCTATATGTGTGTGTGTGTGTGTGTGTGTGTGGACTGTTGTTCCATCCAGGGACCAAATGTGCCTAAGAGCATTTAAAGTCCAGAAGTAGACCTCAAAATGAAGCCTGGTCATGTGGTTCTCACTTCAGACAGGGACAAAAGTTTGACATCAGATGACAGGTAGCATTTCTGTCTGAGGGTTAGGATGGGAAACAGTGATAGTTTGAGATGAGGTTAGAGGTTGAGGTTCGGTGTTTATTAGTTAGAATTGAGATAGAAACACATTGAGTCCCCCCACCTCCTGCAGACTCAGTGGCTGAGTGGGGCAGGTGGGGGAAAGGCACTGGCCACCGCACATTTGCATCAATCAGCTGTCCAAATTGCTCCACAAATGGAGAGTAAGAAATAACAGTAATAAGTAATAAAGAGATAGAAATTTTCTTGCTGGAGCTGAAGACGATGAGTGTTCCTCTTCTGAGATTCCGCTGCTTGAAAAGTGGAAAAAGTCACACAGTTGGGAACTAAAATTGGGGCAAGTGCCAGGAGAGGGCGCTGTAGGAAGAAAGTGGTTCTGATTGATGACTCTGTTTCCCAGGATGGTCCGTATCAGTTACAACAAATAAGCCAAATAAGGCTTTAGGGTTGTTACACTTAAAATGGCCCCTTAGGTTAAGAGTGCTGTCTAAAATCTTCTTAAATGTTAGATCGTGGTAAGGGTTCATCATGCTTAAAAGGCACTAGCTCCGATGATGTTTTATCGGGCAAATGAATATTACATGAATGCACATTAAAAGTATCATGGGTATCCTGCAATCATGAAGTACTTTTCCATCCACCACTTTTTATAAAAGATAAGTGGAGTGTTAATGCTTGATTTTATTGAAAAAAAACATTTTATGTCATGCTGAGGTTAAAAAAGTAGATGTCTCTAAAATTAAAACGTGGAAGTTCAATGGAAACAGACTGCAGGTTATTCATGATAGACATGTGTCTTTTTGCCACTGAAGCATCCTCCCTACTGAAGAGACGAAACATAGCAGCAGATGAAAGCATCACAAAGCACAACAAACAAAAAAATACAATATTTTTCTTCATGTGGCCGTCCGTCATTTGTGGATTCGATTGGAGCTCTTTGAGAATATTTCATCTTGTTGTACCAACCTCCTCTGCAATGATTTACTGAAACCTGACTGGAGAATTCTTCACCACCTGTTTTCTTAATACATTTAACTTTTAGTATTTGCTCTGCAGGCATGGCTTGAAAAATATGAATTACCAGTTTTCTTTTGCTGATTTATTAGAAATATAATCAAATGGGCAACTTAAGGATGAAAATCTGATTGCAGTCTTGTCCTGGCTGCCCCCCCTCCTCGCTGTGCATCTTTTTTGTCTGCACAAACTGTACAAATCAGGACATTGCACATGTTTGGACAGTGTCTCATGGAACACATTCATGATGTTGCATTTGGTTGAACATGAGGAAAATACCAAAAGTAGCAGTGCAAAGTTGCTCAGATCTTTGCACAAATTAAATTGGTTTATGTAACAAGGTTCTCGCAAATATAATAATTTTAGCGCATGAGTCTTGATGTCTAGTCGGGCATTAACAGGCTTTGCAATACTCTCCAAAATTTTACCCTTTACAGCTGTTATTTGTCTTTCAGTCGGCGACTGTGCAATAATTTTATACCTTCCAACAGTTTCCAAGGTGTATTATCAAGGGTGTTGTGGACTACAGCTGTTGATAATTTTTTCCCACTAGCTCATCTCTTGTCTATAGACTTTCTTACTATCTTTTTCCTAGGTTGCATGAGAAACTGATTTGATATATATTTTCTTTTTTAGGAATATTTTCCCCTTCTGATTCCCTTTTCCCCAATCCAAATCCAACTAGTCATTTATACATCTTGGTCTTGGCCTTTAAATACCTTTCCACCAGTTCTGTAGTCTTATTTCTCAATATAAAAGTCATACTTTTATATCTGCACGCTTCCTGGGGCAAACAAAACTGATTTAGACACGCAGCCCCATGACTCTGTTGACGATCTTGATAAATGCTTCATGGCAAACACATCTGTTGAGCTCTGAGGGTATGGAGAAGCAGACAGACAGACGGAGGATAGATGGATGAGGAGATGGAAGAGGGGGGAGCAACATAAGGAAGAGGCAAGGCTCAGGACTTTGGAGAGTAGAATTTCTTAGCTCTTCTGGCACATCTGTCCTTCTTCCGTCCCTGCAGCGCTGACGCAATCACAATGGCACACAAACACACACTCGCTAAAGCACACTCAGCTGGCTCTGTTTAGCCATGCTGCCTGCATGCATGTGGATTACTGGATCTCCCTTTGTGCTGCCATTATTTAATAGCAGTTTTGGTGCAACAGAGAGTGATGTTTTTGTGGCTGAGCCTCAGACAGCCAAACAGCAACTGATGAAATCATGCCTTGAAAAATTCTGCTCGCTATTTGGCCGACGCTGCTGTGCAAAGCTTATTATATCATTATACAAAGTATGAAATGAGAGCAAAACTATTACAGCAACTATTGCTGTTATATTAATGCTAATGTTTCTCAGTATTTAAGATTTTGACAGTGTGATTATGAATAAAGATCATCATATTAAAGTCTGTCCCCAGTTTTTTACCGCTACATCACTGTACGTAATGCATAACAGCTGCTTTCACTGCTACAAACATTTAATAGCTGCCCAAAGAGAAATAGAAGCATTAACTCTTGTGGAACATGAAAGGCGATCTGAGCTGCAACTGCAAGTTTGTGTCTGTATTAGTAAAGTCATACGAAGTATTTGAATATCAATAAACCAGCACATTAATTCTGAGACATGGAATTACAAAGAATAACTGAGACCACTGACAGTCTTTAATGGCCTGTGTGTTGTATGTTTACTGCATTCCAATTAAATCAAACTGCTTACTCACTGCATGCACGTTTTCTGTGTTTTTGTGATATTGTTTCACATATAATGCAGCAAAATACCAAAGGTTTCGCAGAAATTGAGTGTATATTTTCATGTGTGTCCATCTAATGAAGTCCAATTATCAGTCATTCTAGCTTTGGTTTGGTTTCCACCAACTCAAGAGACAAATAATCTAGAACTTTAGCTACAAATACTTCAACAATATTCACCAACCAGTTTCTTACTTTGCCTGTCTGTCTGTGGCTTAGTTCTGGGCAGGTAGTCTACACTGGGTCTTTGAAGCTTTTTCATTAAAATACAGGTCTTACTGCCGCTGGAAAAAAGTTGATGTAAGTGAGAGAGTGAAAGAGTGCAAGTGAACAAAACAATGATCTAACAGCAGCAAAAAGTTCCATAGTACTGAAGGAAAGTGACATGTCTGTGCCCAGGGGTTTGTATTTCATACTCAGGACCAACTTCATGTTTTTTCTTCACCATTGCAATGACTTTGGAAACTCAGGCCAGTAATAAAATATTTTTCTTGCAATACATAACAGTTTTTCTAGTTTCTGGTGTTTCAGCAAAATTTAACAAATCTGTAAAGTGTGAAAAAAATGACAGATACAAACTTTGACAAGTCATTGCAAGAGTTTGTGTAACTCGGTTTTAATGTGATATATGACAGATGATCATCTGTAAACAGTGAGAAAGGAAATCTTTATCAAGTTTAGGATTTGGGTCGAGTCAAGAGATCCAGTTATCTTTAACATGTGCAAATTCTGATCTTTTTATTACATTTATTGCTGTTGCTTTTGCTAACTGCTAATGTGGATTTTGTATGTGCAGTGTAATATGTGTTTAGACGTGTCACAACATAATGACAAAATAGCACAAGAACTGGTCCAAAAGAACCAACAGAGATACAAGTTAGATCCAGATCAAACTGATGTTGAGAACCTTCACACTGATGAAATAACCTCATTAGCTATTTTATGTAGAAATCTATAACAACTTTACATGGAGACTTTTTCTTTAACAGTTTTTCCTGCATAAAACACATAGTATGTTATGTTTGCTGTCACGGTTCTCTCACTCAAAATAATGAAAACAAAAGCTGGCATTGAGATTATTGTGTGGGATCAAGGGATATGTTCATTTTATTGTTAAATAGCCATCATTGCAAATGAAAATCTATCTGACTGTCGGGGCAGAAATATTCATATTAATGGATAAGATGATGTATTAATGTTGTACTGTTGTTACATTTAGTTACGTTTGCCAATTTTCCTCACTTTCTAACTGGTATTAAAACTAGAACTTAGTGACAGGCGACAAAATGAAACACACCTTTATCTTAATGAAATTATAGAATTCTCTGGGTTTAAACCTTACTGTAAACATTTGAAATAATGTAATAACACCACTTAACAAAATGCACAATGAAGATTATAGAAATTTTAAACTTTTTAATGTGTAATTGTTACATATTATAAATTGAAATAGTTAAAAGTGACAAAGTATCAGGAGTCTCCCTAAAAACTTTATTCTCAAAAAATAACCAGAGATGATATTTAGGGAAGACTAAAACTTTTCACAGAAACATGATGCAATGTTTTGGGGGATTTTTTTTTTTTTTTGTGATTGTGAAGCACATTGACTGAAACTGACTAACTTGATGTGAAAGTTTACCTAAATATATGTAAGCCAAAGGTGTGTGTGTTTATTTACTCTCAGTGCTTGTGTTTTCTGTGATATGTCAGATGGCTGATCAATGTTTGGACCACAAATCCATAGATCCATCATACCCTGAGGTAAACACTGCACCCTCACACACGTACACACACGCACACATGCACACACCTCATGTTATCCTTGCAGTGTTGTGTATCCAATGAGAGTGAGTGGCGGGTGAAAAAGCTCTTTTTAACACAGTTCATGTATGGTGAAAGAACGTCAGTGTGCCGTGCAGAAACACTCCTCATTTGTTTGTGTCGGAGCAAGTCGGCTGACACACACAAACACACACATTTATATACACACAGACTGCAGCCCTAAGCCCACCTCACACACCTCCGATCCGGACCAGCATGCATGAGGGCGGCTAAAAATAGCTCAGCGGGTTCACTGTGGGCTTCCTTTGTGTGATGCTGGTTGGGACGTTATTAAAACATTGGCTGTAATTACCCCCCACCCCCACCACACAACGACCGTCAGTCCGCCACACGACTGCACCATCAAGGGTTTACTGACCCACTTCTTTTCAAGACATAAGACATAAACATTGTAAATTGGATTGTAGTTATTTTTCATGATGAAATTCCATTTCAGTTTCAAAACAGTAAAAGAAGTCTGATGACTTGCAGAGAAGGCGTGTTTTAAAATATGCAGACAGTCATCAAGGTGCATATAGTGATGGATTTTACAGTATTTGCATGTGCAAAATTCAATAAATAAAAATGTTACCAATAAATCACACACAAATCAAAAGTCTGTTAAACTGTGGTTCACAGTATCAGTAGGAATTGTATACCTGTGTTTTGAATAGTTGGAGTCGCTTGTAAAGAGAAAAGATGATCAATAAAAATAATTACAGCATAGTATTGGATAATATCAACCTATTTAAAGTATAAAAAATTAATAAATTGTTTCCAGGAGCAATCATTTTTAAGGAGTTGTTTTTATTCTATTAGATGCATTACCAAAGATGTATACCGTAATGGTAAATGCTAAAAAGTAGACAACCAGAGGTTCAAGATCTGTAGTCCACCTATACATTATGTTAACAGCAGATTCATCCTCACTCTCCTCTCTTCATCCAAACTCAGGTTTCTATGGATATCTGTCCTCCCCCCTCTCTCTACCTTTGGATCCGGAGGTGCAAGTCTTGTTTTGGTGCGACACAACAAAGTCTCTGTGCTCCACTCCAGCAGGAGTGGAGGAGGTGAAAATGGAAGCTTCCCATGGGAGCAAGCCACTGCTCTGGTCACCATGATCTCCGATGTCCATTGGTGGATTTCACCAGGTTGTTCTGTGCAGCATGTGTGGCTATGAGAAGTTTTCACAACAAACCTTTACAACCTCTTTTCAGATCAGTTTAGTGTGATATTATTGTTGCAATGGCTGATTTGCATGTTGACAAACCTTCAAGTGCACTAAAAGCAAATTGGTATTTAAGGTCCATCAGGTATTGTAAATCACTGCAACAAGTGCTGCACAGAAAAAAAAAATAGAGGTTAAGTGTCTTGATAAAGAATAGAAAAATCTTTTATCTTTTATTTATTTAGGTCCATGCAGAGTCTCAAAAGAGTAGAATGAGATAAAATTGCACCCAAATTAGTTCTTGGCAACTCAAAATTAGGCAACGGGACGGACTGGAAATGTTTCACCTTTGGCAAGAAATATCAAGTTGCAAGCTGTGTTGTTACTCTGAGTCACTGCACTTCACTTCGCTTTATTTGATGCAGGCTTCCAATACAGGAGCAAAACAGAGAGTTCTTGTGGAAAATGAGTGAAACAACTGTTTTATACATGCGGGCAAACTCCAGTGAGAGCAGCTGACATCTGCAGTGTCGATCGGGAAATTGTCCACCGACTGCGGCTAATTAACATGGCCTACAGAACCACTCCTGCTGTCAATTTGGTGCATTTCAAATCAAATGAAATGTGATATTTCACTGTATCTGTAACAAACCATGAGGTTGACAGAGTCCAGCAGAACAAAGGGATTCATCTCTGAATATGTGACCACATGCACTGCCGAAGAAGAGTTAAATATTTGTATATAAATGTGGTGTTGTTGTTTTTTTTAAACTTTTTTTACTTATCTGTGGAGTTTTAATAACCAGAACTTATTCAAATCATTAAAGCGCCACTTTCTGTTTTTCACTTAACAGTTATCAACTGTACTTATAACAACTGATATAAAAAGTTTTTTTAACATGATTGTAATTAGTTCCACTTTGCTCCCACTTGTCTATTTAAAAGAAGCCAACTTGTAAAGAGTTTATTCACAGCTCTTGTTCTAACTAAAGACCGATTCACACAGGACTGAGGTTGTCTGTGTTGTTTACCCCGTGCAAATCTGCCATGACCATCATTTCTAAAGTAAAAGGTGCAAATACCAGCATACCAAATTTTGTCAAACACAGAGTTCATAATATTTTTTCTTGGCAAATAGATAAATTACCTTTCTCTGCATCTTTCCTGGTGAAGTTTGGAGGCTGTGTTGGTAATAATAAATAAAAATTCTGACTGCAGTTTGGATGAAAATTCAAGAGGTTCATTACTTTTGGCATTTAGAAAATATGAGTCTTACACAGTTTCTTGATGACATCATGTAATGGCGATAATGCCAGTAAATTCAAGTAAAATGCAAAACCTAGCTTAGCCTTTCTCATGCAAAACGCTCAAAATGTGTGTGAGTGTGTGTGTATGAAAAGGGGATGGGGGTGGGGGGGTTCAAAATAACACAAGGTCCCCTGGTCATCCTGATGTCATATCCAGGCTTACAGCCATGTGTAGTCCCTGACAGGTTTAAAGAAACAATAAAACATATAGCAAAACCTATTTCCTTGATTACAAATGGACCAACGGTGGAAATAGTCTTGATAATGATCGATTTTGATACGGTTTATTATTGATATTGTCAACTAAATATAAAATAAACCTGTAGAATGACTACACAAGCAAGATGACTTTCAAACTAAGCTAAAGGTAAGGCTCTCCCTCACTTCATGCATGCTGATTCTTACTTTCGTTGTGGTTGGCAGACTTGCAACTGTGCACACTATTAAAAAAAAGGTTTACACATGACAGAATTCAGCATTATGGTGTTTATACTGCAATTTGTGGTCCTAACTGTGGTCGACAAAATATAATTTCAACTGTAAATATTTTAGTTATAACAAGACTGAGCAAATAAAGCAGTTTTTTTCCCCCCAAAACAAAGTCTGATAGTGAGAGCAGCGAGGCCTGCTGGATGTTAGAGCCTCTTATGCCGTCTTAAAGAATTTTATAGGGTCTTGCTGTAAACTGTGGCACGGACTTGTTGTTTTCTTCCACCGAAGCTTCCCATCTGGAACATGTTCTAGTTCCCTGCTGCGAGGCCGAGAGGAGGTTTATGTTTAGGCTCCCTGACAGCTGGAGGTCAGGGGATGAACCATATGAGGAGATGCGGAATGAATATGTGTGTGCGCCAAAGACTTACTGATCGACATCTGTCCAGGGGTGTGACCTTTAATCCAAAGAGGGCACCGTGGGTCCTGGCAGGAAATGTGAATTTCACAATGAAAACAGAGGAAAACTGCAACACATTTGTACTGTGGCTTCTTGTTGTTGTCGTTGTTGCTTTTTTAGCTGCTAAAAAACAGATATCTGTGTTGTCAACAACAAAGTGGATTTAAAACCCTGAAATTAAAAAAAAAGGAAAAATTCACGGGTAAAATTTCAGAGAGGAAATGGAGTAAATAAAGAGTCATTTAAAAGAAATGGAAAAAAGGGCCTCCACAGTTCCCACATCTCAACGCCATCGACATGAGTGACATCTGATGACAGCATCAAAGTGCCTTTTGCAACTATTCGTCACAGCAGAGCTGCACAGCTTTGCAACATCTTACTGGGCCACAGGAATGATAAAAATTTACAACGCCTTGACGGCGTTTACACAAGTCAACACCAATGGCTTCTATTTTTGCAAGCTTGGGGTTGACGGCCGCGTTGGCCGATTGAGTTTTGGTCGCACAAACATTTCTCTGTGGCAGAGCTGAAATAATCTCACTGGGTGAGAAAAGCCTTCAAAAGAAGCCAGTGTTGTGAGATTCTGCTCTGATACAATCACAGTGACAATTAATGGCCATTATGAGGTTTATTTGCTTCAGACAATAAATCTGACAAATTACTTGCTGCAGCGTAAAAGTTACATTGTAACTTAAAAGTTATTAAAGGTGTCAGTATTAAAAAACAAAAAGTTTCTACAAAGCTGTCCAAAATGTTGAGTAACCTCTTCCTGCTCTCAGTGGTCACACAAATGGGGAAAGGTCACCCAACATGAATCATGTTTCACACATTGAAAGTCAAAGCGAAAGTTGCATTAAGAATGAAACATCAGCTGGAAAAAGCAATCTGCACATCTGGCCAGCGGTTGTGTGAAGTGGGTGTGCGATGGTCAGATTGTCTCTTTTGGAAAGTTAGAAAGTTTCACTGTCAGAACTCTGTCTGGACGTTGCATGAGGATCCTTCAAACACTTGATGTAACATTTATCTTTGAGAGCTCTATGTCTTGAACGCTTTCTCTCTATACTGACATCATTTATTTACAATGATTTATCTTTGAACCCATGTTGTGCTGAACTGTTTCAGACCTTCCTGTTGTGTCTGCTGAAAACACAACAAGTCTTTCATTCTTATGTAACAGGCCAGCTTGAATAGCACCAGTGTGAAAAGGAATATTTTTTCCCTGATCTCTGCCTTGACTTATAGACTTCCTTAAATAGCAAAACCCTCAAAAGCCCAGAAATGTGTTTTTTCACATTAGAGAAAAGGTGATATCACATGCTTCCATACACAAGTGCAAGCTCAGCAACATTTAACTTTGACTGGGAGGAGAGTTTCGGTGTTGTTTGCCTGTGTTGGCAGGCGTGTTTGCCCAGGGGTTAGTTGAAGCGTTAGCTCTTTGTCAAACATGTAAAAAATTAATAACTGAAAATGTTTTCCTGCTGTGAATATTACTCACCTCGTCCTTAATTTTTTATGTTATTGGGAAATACTCAGAAACATTTTTTTTAAGGGGGTTTTAACACAAGTGCAAAGCTCCTGTTTAGCTTTAATGTTAAATAATCTGAACTTTACAGTGAACATGATGGCATTTATTGTATGTTTACACTGGATATTATATAGGTTAACACTTGGCGAAACTGAGGAAGTGGAATTAAAATAGAAGCTTGCTTCTCTTTTCAGGTTAGATAAAAAATGAATAACAGAATAACAGTTCAAATAGTGACCTATCAAGATCATGATTACTGTGGACATGCATGAACAATAAGGAAATCATTAGCATATCTTATTTATACATTGGAGAAAGCAACATTTGTTTGACATTGGATGAAATTGTTCAGTAAATGCACGCAGAGCTCATCTCCCCTCTGCCATGTACGCATGATGTTTTACATTGTGGTCAAAGACAGCGCCATAACACGCTGATGGAGCTGTAACGGAAAAAACCTTGGATGTGCAGTAATGTGTTCTCTGGCTGAAAGGAAGTGCCAAGCTCTCCGTGTGCTGGCCTTGGATCACTGCTTGGCAGAGACAGAACAGAAACCCCTGTTTCCTACGGTTGCCACACCCAGCAAATAAGATCAGTATGTTAGTAAGGACACCCGAGGATGTGAGTGTGTGTGTGTGTGTGTGTGTGTGAGAGAGAATGAAAAGGATTAGCAACAAGGACAGTAGGCGCATTGTTTCTCAGTGGGGGAGGTTAAAGGGTGACGAAAGTAGATGTCACAGAGGTTTTTCTGATCATCTCTGTTGACTCATCTTTCCTTTTTGTTGTCATCTCCCTTCCCCCTCTTTCAATTATTCACACACTTATCTTATACCCATGAAGCTCTTTGCCCCCCCCCAAAACCGCACATAATTCAGTCATAAGCTTCTCTCTAAGCAGAGTCTCTCCTTATGCTCCGAAGCTGCTTGCTATGGCATTATATTTTCTTACATTTAAATGTAGTTCAGGGTTTCGCAGAATCGTCCAATACTCATGTTTTTGTCTGGCAGGAGGGATTCAAATTTCCTGCTCAGTGCTCTCCGGATTTTGCCAGTACACTCACTCAAAATGACTCATCGGTGCCCAGAAAGGAGACACAAATGGATTTTTAGATATTCTCTGCTTATCATAACTTCTCTTCAAAATGCACAGAATGTGTTTGCCACAAAATCAATCATATCGACATTTGCATGCTTAAAAGTGTCAATATTGGAACCTCACTTGAACCATGTTGGTGGTAAAATTGGGACCTCAAGACCCATCTGGAACTGCAGCAGGTGTCCAAACTCCAGAATGAACCCAGTGCCCTGCTTACGTTTTGTCCTTTAGCCATCACTTTTTTCTTTTATTTCAAGAGAAAAAGTTCTAACAAAAGAAAGGGAAGGTTTCTCAGATCTCCTGCAGAGGTGTTAGCAGAAACCAGCATTGAAACAAAAGGAAAACACGGATTAGGTGCCAGATTCTCAACTTGAGACTCAACGGTGAACATTTCAGCTGGCAGTTCATGTCATGCTTTTTTTTTTTTTCTGCTTGTGGATGTTAAAATTTTATAATACCATGAGGACATCAACTATCCACCGTGGTACATTTTAGCCTTTTAGCCCCTGGCTCAGGGACTCTCAGATGGCTTTGCCGTGTGCTGCAGGGACCTGTTGTGGTGGAAGGAGGGGGTGGAGGGTCACTTTAACCGAAAAGTGCGCTGTGCAAAAACAAGCCTTGTTGATACAGTCATCCGAGCCAACTGGATAACACATTAAGCGGCGGCTACGTTAGCCGGGTCAGCGCTTGGGACCAGTTGTGCACGTGGCCTGCAGACACCTCAGTGGAATAACAACAGAAGCTAACACTAATAGATATTACATTGCTACAGTGGAAGTGATTTGCCTGACTGAGGCACTAACTTATTCATTATCCAGTCAGCTCAGTTTAAAATGATTAGCGCTGTGCTGTTCGTCCAGTGCTTGGTTGCAGCTGCCTGGTTATGACATAATGTAGAAGGTGTTTGGCAAAAATGTTAGCTCACCTGTGTTTTTCTTTGACACAAGAGGACCATTCTCTGTGAATGTCAGGACAGACATATTGGGGTCAAAGGTCAGATTTAGGTGGGTTCCTGAATCAGACCTCTGTTGACTTCTCACTCATAATGCTCTGCATCTTGTTATCTCTCTTTCTTGCACTTTCTTTTTCTGCCCATTTTTCTGGCATTCACATTTATGCTAGAGGGTTGGTTCACCCACATTACTATAAAAACATTTTGTTAATCAACCCTTTTTATCCAGAGATGAAGAAGAGTTTTGTTTTAGCTGTTCAGATTTTGAGGTAGCTGAGTTCCCTGCTGTCACCCAATGATAGTGGACGTAAAGAGAAGTGATTACAGCATTAAAAAATACAGAGAAAATTTCTACTTGATAACCCACAGACCTATTTGTATAAGATCTACTTCCTAATGAAAAACAGGTGCATGAAAACTTTAAGTTTGCATCTGAAACCCAGATATTGGGTAAATGTAAAAACTCTGCATATTTTAGTTTAAATTCTGCATGAGGGGATTTTTAAAAACTGATCATGTGAGAACAGTTACTCCTGTAGCCCACATGTGACCAGGTTACAAGGTTACAAGTTGATGTTGCTTGTCATGACAAACCCACACAGAATCTTGTTTCGACAGACATTTTTACTCTCTTCCAGTTCCTTGTTTTATTTTTTGTCCCACATTTTCGCAGCTTCGGTTCACACTCACCCCTCTCAACAGCTTTCCTTCCCACAGCAGGAGACAGTTTCAATAAAATGTCAGCACACCAAAGGGTATTTTAAGTTAAAAAATATTGAACCGACATTGAATGTTCCAGCAAACCACAGATATGTTAAAACTTTATGTTTCTTTACATTTCTTCCAATGAAACTGTACATTTCTGTGGTTAAGGTCCTGTTAGGTTGTTAAACAACTTATCATGGATTTGGACTGTGTTTTGACTTAACATACCTGATTATGTTGCCACAAACACAGTGGAAATCTCTCCCATTGTAAAAAACACTGGATTCCAGTGGCCACAAAATGGCTTTTAAATGTCAAGACAGTCACTAAATTACCTGGTTAAAGCTATCGGCCTTGATGTGGTTTCCAACGCTGTTCTCCTGCCTGGAAGCCCTCTCACCCAGATGTCACAACACCACCATCTCCTCCAACCCCCTGGTGATATAATATAACCCACGGCCTACATTTCACCACAACTACATTACTTTGATAGGAATTGTTAAAAGTTTGCGTGTCTGTGGTTGCAAAAATGTCAAATGTAAACCTTTTTTTTTCAGCAACCAGACTGCGAATTACAGAACATAGTGGAGCAATCACAGCAGTTCAAGACCAGGGTTTTTCCAAGGAGGTGGTGAGAATCAAAATAGCTAAGAGTGGAGTAAATTTTTTTTATTAATTTTAATTCTTAATGTGATATTACTATTTGTCGTCTGGGTGTTTAAATGAGCAACTGGATGCTGACGAATTCACAGAAACAACATCATATGGTAAAACTTGTGTTTTCTGTGTCTTAAATGTCCCCATGGAGACAAAAAAACCCCAATTACTGCTTAAGTACACTCATAAATTTAAATGACAGGTAATAATAAAGCTCATGTGACAACGTCTGCCGGGTCAACTACAACTATCTGCAGTATCTATAGAAAAACATCAATTATGACAGTCTTGCAATCATGGTCTTAACTCAAAAAAAATAAATAAATGAAATTTGTATTTTTAAAATGTAATAGTGCCATGCTGTAAGCCCTTAAATGAGTGTTTGTTTACTGCACTGTGTTTCTCTCCATTTTTAGGCCCAATAAAGGTAGTGCTCAAAGGAATAGAACCTATTTTTTATGTAATTCGATTGAACTGAACCTTTCATCTCAAATGATATACTCCTCTTCATATTCTCATGCAGCCATCACACCCATGTATTCTCACATGTGCCAGAGGCCCCGTTGCCAGCCTTGTGATCTCATGATGTGTTTTGTTTTTATTCCCCCTCTGCCTTTGGCCTCATTGGCCGGGGTTGCGGGCTCTCTTCGCACCAGCTGTGTTGTGAATTGGGAAGTGAAGGATGAAATGAGGGTGTCCACTTTGCACACATACCTTTGCTTCAGCACTTGCTACCTGAGGGGGCAAACAGTTTGTCTGGAGGATTTTGTTCTTCTCAACATTTTGTCCTTATCTTCTCCTCATCTGCACTCAGTCTGGGTGTCAAAGCTGTCAGCACAGCTATCATCATGTCCATCTCTGTGGCTGCTCCTGTGGCTTGGAATTTCTCTCATGTTTTAGGTTTTTGTAAGGACCTGGTGAAGGTAGATCTTCAGTCTTGCTTTGAAAGGCATTGATTTGGCTTTGGGACCATATAAAAGTTGTTGGCGTAGGGAGGGGCCTGAGTCTAACATGTCATAAAATATTTAAAGAAAAAAAACACAGCATTAAAAAAAAACTGGCTCCTGATTGCTCATAAATTTTTGACTACTACCCTTCAGCAAAATGTTAAATACATATCTTTTCCTCTACTCTGGCACTCCCTTCTACCTTTATAATTTTCGTACAATGCCACGTTCCTCTAGTATGAAGGCCATTAAAAAATGTCTGCACACACTGAAATTGCCCAAAACCCAGCTTTTTTGTTAAGCATCAACTTAGTGGTGACAAGTGAGAATGCTTGTTCTTGCTCTCCTCAGTAGCACAATTGAAGGAGATAGTGAATCTGTCTGGAAAGAATAGCATGCTTGGACTCAGCCGAGCAGGAAAAACAGGGCCTTTTTCCCTCAGCCCAGTGAGATTTCTTTGCTGGGGCATGTCTGACATGCAGACAAAGCAGCAAGCAGCCAGTTAGGATTGCAGGCCAGCGATGGAGATGATAGAGCATATATCATTTTAAGATCGTGTTACAGCCATCATCCATCAGCGTCTGCCATGCTGACGTTACTCCATCAAGTTCATAAAAAATATTCTATCCATGGCATGCTGAGATGAGGTAATTATCTCAACAATGCCTTGCTTTGTTTAAAAATGTGCAAGTTATTGTCGAACTGAAATGACTGGCAGGCATGAAATGTTAGCAAAACAGCTTGTTTCTGCCTAGTCAGGCCCATAAAACCCAGGAGCTGGAGCTGGCTGCTAATTTGTTGTGAGGCACTCTGCTGTTGTTTACTCTAATCACTCTTCATTGGGAGCGCCTGCTGCTCTTTAGAACGTTTAACACCCACAAGACATTTTTATTTGGAGTGGATGTGCTGAAAGGTGAAAAGAGCACATAGCCGTCAGTTGGGGACATCAGCTGACTCACTAGATTAGTAAAAAGGGAGGAATTGGAAAGTTGTTTCCAGATGGTCTGCATGACTGGATATGATGGTTTTCTGGAGAAAACTGCAACTAAAGGCCTAAATAGAGATGGGGTTTCCCTAAATGAATACATGTAAATCAATTTTTTGAAAGATAAAATTCTGGTGTCTAATTTAGCTAGACACCTAACTACCTCCGAAATATAAATCAAGGTTGTCCAGAGGAAACTTCATTTCCGAGCATTATTTGACATGCTTTTCTAGTTCCTGTGGTGCAGTGCTTTTTTAACCTAGAAAGGCAGTTGGAATGCTGAGATCTCAAGTCTGAAATTTCTCAGGTCCATCTTGAAAAGCCCCAACTACATTCATTAGTGTCCAGTCAGGATCAGCGTCCTTTGTAGAGAAAGAGGTCGTAGCTACAGACATGGTTTAGTGTTGATGAAAGTGAGAAGTGGCTGCAAGCCTGTAGACAGTTGTGGCTGCTGAAGAGGTTAGCGGGAGTGCTACATTAGCCACATGTCTATGGGCTGTTTTCCAGATAAACGTTTGAAATACATCCAATGGAAACGTAAAACATTCCACATGGTGTGTCAGGTTATTACTATTTAGTATTTACCACATAAGTTGTCTTTAATTACTGCAGCCCAGAATAATCGATGTGCAGCAGACAATGTAACTGGCTAGCTAACTGTAGTAACAGTTAACTAGCGAGGTCTAGAAAAAAGAAATATTAAAATTTTTGCTCATAAGATTGCACTCATCAATTATTAATATTGCCCATCAGAAATGTTTATGCTAAAAGTAACAAAGTCTGTTTTTGCAGAGAACTCACAGAAAATAATCATAAAACTCTGAAGGTGCCCTCAGCTCACCTCCCAGCATCTTCATGCTAATGTTTTTGGTTTAATGGCTTGTCTTCGCAATCTGATTCAGTCTCAACAGTCTTGTTAACCCTGATTCCAGCACCAGCAAGGAGACACCAAATGCTCGGCATCAAACAGCAGACAACGTTAATACTTTTAACAGCAAACGACCAGAATTTTGTTCTTAATGTTGGACTTCAAGTGAATAGGTGGCCAGACCCAAGAGTCCAAATGATTGTTTTACATGCCTGCTGGATGTGTTAAGAGGCTACTGTTTTCTAAAATTGTTCACTATATCAAATTTATTAGGTGATAATATGTTGATATTGCCTTCACAGTTTGTTCTGTTTTCCCCAAGTGCCACAAATAATTATTATTGCAGGTTCAAGGCCTTTGTGTGCTTAAAACAGTTCTTGCTGGATCATTAAACAACATCCAAAACTCTCTTTCTAATAGCAGAATCAGGAGGCTGCGTTTTTGTAACTTTCAGACCGTTTGACAATCACACCCACTTTACGGTGCCATTGGCCAACTTTGCAGAGGTGTGAAAGTGGGCTGTGTTTGCACTTTTCTCTGAAGTTCTGTGTTCTCATTCTTCTCATGATTTCCATCACTTTTCATTTATATAGCTGAGAGCAGCACCATGAATTATTTTAAGGGAGTGTGTCCCACTACATTGTGTAGCACTATCGTCAAACATTGTAAACTAAACATCAGTTTGGAGTATTTAACTAAAAAATGGTAAGGTCTCATTTTTATTAAACTGTGGAGTTGAAAACTCAAAATGGGAGAGCTTGATCAGACAAACAGCATGAGGGCAACTGCTGACTTGCAGGATAAGTGCTACAAAAAAAAGGCTTGACTCCGCTGACTTTAATTTATAAAAATGGCCCTGGATTTAAATATCCTTTCGAACAATCTACTTGGCCAGGATTTTTGAGGTTCTACAGAATCTCTCAAAAATAGCAGGGTTTCTTGCCATCTTAACAAAACAATTTCCTAGAGAGTGAAAAAGATATAAGCTGGTATTTACTAGCTATCTTCTCTGCATTTTGTTTTTAAATGTGTAACAATGCCTTCTGTATCTTTAAAAAAGGCCCAAAGCCAGAACAAAATATCTCAACAATCAAATCTCAACATAGCAGACATTCCCTTTCTGTCTGATCAAGGTTTATCTACACTGAAGGACCAGGAGCTATGTAGCTCCACCTGCCCCGCAGTCAACTGACTCTGGAATGTCTGACACAATAACACAGCCGGGGTGAGTTGTACAGATCATGTGGGTAATCCATAATCTCTATGTCAACACACCAGCACTTACTCTTCTTACACTCTGGGGTCATTTCACTGTATAAGCTTAAACTTTCTAAGTGCATGGAAATGTTGACATCCCCAAGCAAATTCAGCCAAAAGAGTTACAACTATTACACTGGCAGGAAGTTTTTTTGTATGAGTGGAAATGTTACTGCTGTTCATACTGAAAGAGAGAAAACTGAAAGCTCCAATATGAAAAGACGACTGCTGCTGTTGATGAAACGCAGAAAACATTAAAGTCAAACTGAAGTGTGAATTCTTCTCACTTTTTTTTTCTTTTTTTTTGTTATGGCATATAAACTATAAGAATACTGCAGCTATTGTGCATAACTTTCCCCTTTCAAAAGGGGATAAAACTGGTTTTGGATGCATTTTTGGAAACAGCCAAAGCTTCAAGTCTCTGGGTGTGTGTTTCCTATGGTAGATTTTCACAGAGAGCTGAGAGCTGACGTTGCAAGGAGACACACAGCCAGTTTATGTGTTCTGCCCCTGCCCGGTACAGTAAAGCCAGAGAAGTTGCTACAAAAGTACAGCGTTTCCATCCAATTCTATTGAAAATTTTAACAGAATTTTGAGAAACTGGCTTTAGAAAATGCCAGTGAATGCTTTGTTCCATGTACTGCTGTGACCTGGAGGTGTTTCATCAAGATAAGCGGTAGGTGGCAGAAATATTTTTGGTTGGATGCAATTAAAGCATTGCAGAAGAAGAAGCCACATTTTGCTTTGTCAGTATCCCAGTTTTTCAACCTCAGCAAAGCCTAAAAACCCAAATGCAATGTCTTGAGGTTTTCTGTATGAATTCTTGGTTTTTTACATACATTTTAAAACAAAATGTGCTTCATGTGCTTAAAATGGTGGAGAATTCCAATTTGTTTCCTTTACGATGTTGGCTATTAAGCTCATTAAAAAAAAAATCCCCTTACAACAACAGGAACTGTAACCTCAGCCCTAGCACAGAGTAACAGAGTTCAGAGCAACATAAGTTGTGTCCAAAGAACAGATGAGACTAATAACATCAGCCCTACAGCTTGTTATCTGCTTGTGGAATCAGTATTACTATCTTTGGTGCACTTTAATTTGTGTAGGATTGTAAAAAAATCCCCAGAAACTAAGTAGATCTAAAAGGTTCTTTGTAGTCGCTGAGCTTCTCCTGGGGTAATATAAGACAGTGTCACATAACTTTAAAGAGATTCCTGTTAAACAATTAGGTCAGGAATTTAATAAAGCTATCCAAGAGCATTTTGGTATCCAACACCACCCACCCTTCTCATATTCTTTGACAATAAAGCATTAACAGAAGGGATAACTATCAGGTGGTATGCACCAAGAGGTCAGAGAATTACCTCTCAAGAGTGTCTTGCTGATGTGTGTTGAGTGGGTGGAGGGCTGGAGGGTGGGGGTCTGGCAACAGTCTTTGCGGCCACTTTACCATTGTATTATGCTACCATCATTAAAAGCAAAGGACTTCTTGGAAATAAGGGGTCTGGTATCCGTTGGGTCGGAACGCCTCGGGGATTTTTCGACGTGATGGCACGCACACAAAATCCAAGCCAGGCTCCTCAGGACCTGCAACATTGCATAGTAATGGTGAGCTGTGGTGACTTAGGATGAGATCACACACCTCCATAAAGATGTCAGAAGTGCTTGAGGTCATGTCTTGGAGAGGGCTAAGCTGTTTCTGCAGGATATCCGCTGCCTTTTAACAGCATGACTAAGCAACTGTGCTTCAGCTGCAATGCTGAAGACTCATTTTGTGAATTGGATTTGACTTAATTACTCCCCTAGAAAAGTAAGTGGAATAGAATACATTAAATTCCAACATGCAGCGCAGTGATTCATGAATTTAGGCTAATTCTGGTTACGTGTGTAGACATGCTGGAGACTCTTTCCTGCATGCTGTTTGCTCTGGACGCTCCAGACTGTCAACTTTGTTTTTCAACTCGAAAATTTATTCATGTTTCAATACCGCGAGTTCACTGGGTGTGTCTGTGCATGTATGTTGTGCGTGCATGCGTTGACAGAGCTTGGAGAGTTTTGCATGTGAGGGTCTTTCACAGGCGCACTGTACAGGCCCCCAGACACCTCCTGTTCAATTCAGCGGCTCACAGCCGTCCTCTTTATAAAGCAGCCCAGGATCATCTAAAATGGGCAGTTATGGAGCAGCACCAGGTAGAGGCTGCCATTGCATCACCTGTGAGTCAACAAACATAATGAATGAGATGAAGGCTGATATTTGGGAAGCCTGTTCAATGCAGCTCGAGCCTTATCATCAAGTTGTATTTATCTTTAAAGATTTTTTAGTGTCTCTACACAGTCTAAACATACCTGCAAACTTGGAACCTTTTAAAGGGATAGTTCACCCAAAATTGAAATATCACCCATTTCCTACTCACCATCATGTCAGTGGAGGCTCTGGTGAGCATTTTCTTATCTACAAAGCCCTTCTGGAGTTTCAGCGAGGGAAATAATTCCACGTCATGCTGATGGGATTGAAGCCCTAAGGTATCCATAGACTCAAAATGAAAAAAACAACAGAAGAACAACATAAGACCTGTTAGCTAGCTTGAAAGCTTGGTTATCAAACTAGATAGCATGTCGTCGTTGCAGTAGTTCAAGATCTGGCTATGTCAGAAGTCCCTTTATAACCATGTTTAAACTTTGGCACACAGAACTATGCTAATGCTGCCCAAGCTTACAGATGAAAGATTGAAAGTTGATCTGACCTAAAACCATGATGATTGCTTGGAAAATGCTTGGAAAAGGGTAAAGCGACATCTTATTTCAGTGGGAAAAATGCCCACTTGTGCTTTCCACAGATCAAAGAAGCTAAGATGAAATGATCTGCGTTTGTAAAATGATTGTCCTTGCAACTTCAGCTCTACATGTCACTCATCTCTGTCCACTTATATTTCAACAAGGAGGAGGTGAAATAAATCTCTCCTGCTCTGTTTTTGTAATTTATGTGTCTTTTCTCCGGGGCCAACGCATAAATCAAATGCCCAGTTTCAGAAGCGCAAATCCAGAAAAGAAAAACAAATAGCTCTGGTCACAAAGGAGCCACAGTTAAAACGGTGGACAGACAGTAGTCATGAGAGTGCCAAACCACATCTATAGTTTTATCTCTGTCACATCCTGTCAGTGTGTAAGATTGATGACCAGTGCAAAAGATGGTTACGACAAAGGAATTAAACGGCTAGTGATCTGCTCCAACACACTCGATCTGGTGTTACTTTCCAGTCATGTTGGAAGAGGATGTTTTACATGCTGATTGCACAGAATAAAAACTGTTTAAGTAAATAGAATGTTAAAAAAAAACTCCCTCAAAAGTGCCATTAAAGTGTCATGACCAGGGACCATAAAGCCATTAAGCCAATTACAGCGTGTATTATTCAGCCACTTTCATTTTAGTTTAATTCAATTCAATTCAATTCAATTTTATTTATATAGCGTCAATTCACAACAAGGTTGTCTCAAGACACTTTACA
>JAQNCA010000019.1:2073449-2098880 GCA_029783725.1 Acanthurus tractus | reverse complement strand
CGAATGAGATGTAATTTAATTTTGGTTTAGGCGTGATTAATAAACTAGATTTAAAAATAGCTGCAACTCCACCTCCTTGGCCGGTGTCTCGAGGAATGTGAGTATTAACATGACTGAAGGGAGTAGCTTCATTTAAACTTACATATTCATGTTTACTACTCTTGGTTCCAATAAAAATAAGTACATGTTGTGGTTGACACTGGTAAGATGGCATGAAACTGAAGTCAGTATTTCTGAAGTCCCGGCTGCTGCCTTGTGACAACTTTCTCCCAGTTAGTGACAGTGCTACTACACCCACCTATAATGCAAATACAAGATTCTTAAAAGTAAAGAAATTTATGATTTCAGCAAAAACTGTGCCATTTTCTCTTTTAAAAATGGAAGGTTTAGCAGTGAACATGGAGCAGATTAAGTTGCAGAAAGCTGAGGTATTGTGCAGAAATCTATGACAGTGTTTTTGCTTGGAATCTTACAACACATCTATTTACAATTTGCCCTTCATGTATGTGTGTGCTCAGCACTGCAATTTTTTTTTAAATGTAGGTGCACATCATTCAGAATGGAACATCATGAGAATGGGATTAGACTTCGCATGTATTTCAGCAAAATGCATTTTTAGAGTTATTTTAACAATCTTGCCGATTTTTTTCTCCCTTAAAATAGCGAATGTGATCGAATCATGAAATTGCATACAAAGTGAGGTCAAACTCTGGACATCGAGAATAACAATGTGACAAAGTAAAACAAATATTATCCTTTGAAACTGGTTCTTGACAGTAAAATAGGGCCAGGGGCCAGATATGTTTTTCGATAAGCAATAAAAAAACTTTGAGCAACAGCAAACAAACGTCTCACAATAACCACTGCAGCTGTGCTCCATCTGAACCCTAGAGTTAGAGATTTCCGAGGTGCTCCTGAACACATCGTTACGAAGCATAGTACTGGGAGCTGCAGAAGACGTAGCGTACACATGGACCTGCCTCCTCTAAAAAGACATGCAGTGTGTGTGCCTGCAGTCCTCAGTGAGCTGTGAGCGCGGAGGGGCCGCAGTCTGACAGGATGGAGGACATCTGCTGGGAACCCGCTGCACCGGCTGCTTCACTGTGGGTCAGTACTTTGACACTTCTTCGCGGCTTTTGACAAAGTCGGAGGAGAAATCTTAAGACTGTTAGTGCGCAGAGGCAAAAACCTCCTTTGGTTTAATGAACTACATAGTTTTTTTTTTAATATATGCGCAGATTTACACATGCAGACTGTGTTGTAAAAAAACCAAACACTAACAGCTGGTAAGGAGATGTGTTTGAGTTCCACGTGGATTCACCGACACGATCATCACCTCTGATTTTTTTCGCCACAAACCGATACAAGTTGTCAGTGGTTTGCTGTCAGTGGACTTTGTGGTTAAAGGGGAAAAAAAAACTGAACACGATGCGAATCCGATTTCATGAAGCTGCCGTTTCCCTCTGAACATGTGCAACACGTCAGCGCCCGCACGCACCGTCCCAGCGACCGACAGTAACCGCGCCTGGAGGTCCCAATCTGGCTGAAACATGCACATACTGTGGGTCCCGCTGAGTTTGTTCCTCAGCTTCATCATTTCTCAGACGTGGAGCGTTCAGTTGCCGTGGGAGAAATGGAACGCCGAGCTGCTCAACCGAGGCAATGAGTTTGACAAGCCGAGCTCTCAGCCTCACATCGTCTTCATCCTGGTGGACGACCAAGGCTTCCGGGATGTTGGGTACCACGGCTCGGAGATCAAAACCCCGACTCTGGACCGGCTGGCAGCGCAGGGAGTCAAGCTGGAGAATTATTACGTGCAACCGCTCTGCAGCCCGTCCAGGAGCCAGCTCATGACTGGCAGGTACAGTGCACCAACTCTGCTCCTCCAGCAGCCCACCTTTACTCTGTTTACCCGATCAAATATTTTTATAAGGGGGTGTCCAGGCAGTCTGCCATGCACCTGTCCTGGTGTCCTTGAGATGAAAAGACAATCTTGGAAAGGCCTTAGTTGTTGAAAGAATAACAGTTATCACCCACCTGATTTCATGAAGTCGTAATTAAGATTATTAAAAAATAACACAACTTGATGTTAGTTATTGTAGGGTGAGACAGATGCTGCTGGTTTGATCAGCTCTCTAAGTGATGTCAGTGATGATGCAAATCTGTAATTCTGTCATGGACCAGCAGGATGACTGCATGGATCAGTTCAGCCATAAAATCTTCATCCTTCCAATACTGAATGAAAAAGACGCAAGTCATTGTCAGGAGGATGATGTAATCCACTGCATGTAGTAAAAACACGCAGACTGATTTACAGCCAGTGTTTTACTTAAACATATAAGAAATAAGAAACTTGTTTATCAATAATCAGACAACCAAATAAAACCCTGCACATGTTGAACTGAGTAATCACTGTAAAAGGATAAGCAAATACAGATAATCACTAGATGGATGAGCAGTTTTAACAATCCAGTTTCATTCACTAATTTATCCCAGAACCTTATTTCTATTTGTGTTTATTAATTATCATTATTGTTGTTGTTAATATTAATAATAACACTGATAAACATAATAATAGTCTTATGTCGCAACTCAGATTTTTGTGAGCTGGATTTACGGAACTTAGAACAATAACTTTAAAATGATGTTTATATGTTTCAATAGAAATAGGACAGAATAACACAAATTTCTATGTGCATGTGGGCTCTGCAGGCTAATGTCAACCAATTTTTTTGTTAGTGCCACATTGACTGGTGCCTGTGTATGGTCTGTCACAAAGTTTGCTCATTATTAGAGATGCCTCTGAGGAACTGTGAGTACAGTCACAGGAGACATCCTCCACCAGCTGCTGACACCACTCACCGAGTTTCACCAGGTTTGATGAAGGGGGGACGAATGGTGAAACTTCACTGCTTAATAGTTGAACAGAAAACTTGACAAGTTGACCAAAACCACCACTAGCTAACTGATGAATTAAAGGTGTATCTGTGATTTTAGCACGCTGCAGTTATAAAGCGATCACAATACATCTACAGCAGAGATGGCTGACAAATTCTGCATAGCCAGTCCTAACTCCACAGCACTGTGTTGGTGCTGGAGGAAGGTCTTGCTGCACCAGTAATCGCACTACAAGTTCTAAATGTGCACGTCTTATTTTACCCACCCCAAGGATGATCCCACCTACGTTAATTAGACCCTTACTGGACCATATTTTCTTCCTGTTTCAACTTCTGACTCTCTGTATCTTAGTTGCCTAAATTTTTAGAGCATGGAGGAATCGTTACTGACATTTACTGACATTACAGGTGTGCTTCCTTTCAGTTTTACTACCGAGTTAGGTCATTTTTGACGTCCTTGCTAAACAGTTTGCTTGTGCGCAACATGCCTGATTATCATATATCGCTTTTTCTCCTCATTTTCGGATCAATTGATAGTAATTTCACTGTGTTCTAAGATCCCAAAAGTGTTGTCATAACTGGTTGTCAGGGCAAATGAGGTAGGAATCAACCCTAGTCACCTGTCAGTATTTAAAGCCAGTGTATGGAGATTAACTCTTTTAAAAAAAACTTTAAGGTTAAGACCAGAGGTAATTCTTCATCCTGGGCACAGCAGATAAGAAAACTACAGGCTTCATTTAGTAGCTTTACGGGAGTTTTTATCTTATCACATGATCTCCATCTGTGAGTCAAGACTTCGACAGCTTTCAAGCCAAAATAAGTGAAAAAAATGTGCTCTGAAAAAATGGAACTTGAAAGCAATGAAAGCAATGAAAGCAATTAACATCTGTTCATGAAGATTGTGTGATGTGATTAAAAGCTCGTGAGCAGCTACTAAGTGGAGTGTATTAGTTCATTAGTGTAATAGTTCTTTCGTTATTAACACTGAGTACAGATGTGTTGCAAAGCCTTCACAATCCAGATTATGATCCTGATTCACTTCCACATGAGCAGGCAGCTGGCTACAGCGGTGAGGAAAAACTTCCTCTTTTTACAGGCAGAAACCTCAGAACAGATCCAGAATCAGAGGTGGGCAGCCATCTGATGGGACTAATTGGGTTAAGAAGGAGAGGAGCACAGTTGACTTCATCGTCACACTTAAGCCCCTCTTACACAGACCTTAGGCTGTGCTGTACCTTTAGCTTCACTGTTCTGTATAAACTTACAGAAAAAGAATACGGGTCCAGACCTAGAAACAGACCAGAATCAGTGTTGCAAAAGGCCAATCTGACACACTGGTAGCACGGTGTAACATTTTGATGATGTATTAAGGATTCCATCCACTAGCAGGGGATTTAGCTCGTAGTTTACTGAAAGATAAAGAAGAAAAGCCATTGAAAATGACTTGCACTTGGGTAAACGCCGAGGTCTGAGAGCTCTTTTTCAACAAGGCAGAGAACAAGCTCAACAAACAAATAACTGGCACAGTAAATCTGGCACAGTTTAAAGCTGTAATTATGTAGAAAGCTCTGCCTGATGCGTACACTATTTGCATATGTTACATGCGGTTTAAAATGTCATAAATTCAATACACTTCTCTTGATCTGTCAGTGTTGGGGAGAAGATCACACATTTGGGTGGCATTATGTTGGCATTATGTGGCTTGGTGTAAATAATCTAAGAGGGGGTAACTCTGTTGCAGCACTGGGAAAAGCCCCTGCTATGTAAAAAAGTTGGAAGTTGGCCATGAGTTAGTTTTCTTTTGTCAAACAGATTTTTGTGTTTTCCGATCAGGGTGCAGCAGCGTCGCCTCAGGAACCTCTGAGTGTTTTAGTGGGCAGCAGGAAGCTGTAAAGGCATATTAAGGGTGAGGGTGGTTAGTGTGTACAGTATGAGGGGGGTGAACTGTGGGTTTGCTTTGTAGTTTTCTGGCTGTATGTTTCACATCAGCGGTTTCCCCCCTTTGTACATGCAGCTCTGTGGGGGTTCTCCTCCACTGCCTCCACCATCTGCTCCACTCCTTAGCTGAAAAAAGGAGGAGGCTTGCTGGGCATCAGTGTTTTTCTGGCAGAAGTCCGAGAAAATAATGAGAAAAGTGCAGCCACCTCCATGTTCCTCTTCCCTTTAAAAAAAAAAGAGTCCCCAGTCTCTGACGAAAGCAGAGAAACTCAGCAGACATTCACGTGGAAAGTTGGTGAAGATTCAGCTAAGTTTCTCAGGCTTGTAGTCCTGAAGGAACTGTTGCAGAGGAGTGTGGTCATGTTTGAGTGAAAGAACACCATCCATCAATGTGCTAACATGAAAACATCAGCTATATGTCAGCTGGAAACTCACTGAAACTCTGAGCAGAAACTGAACATCCTTCTGATACGCGTGTATAGACTTGTAGACTCAGACTGGAGGACTGAATCCAAAACATAAGCACTTCATAAGAAGTTTTACTTTATTTTTCTTTGCTCGCTGAAGGTCTTTGCAGAGTTCGCTCTGTGTTTTCCCTGCTGTCTCCAAGTAAGACAGTTTGGGTGCTTCTCAGTGTTTAACATAGTTTCTTAAATGTCTGATTTCAAGGACACAACTTCATTATTATCCTGCTGAAGGATTATTCTTATTTTTGGGATCTGTCATGTTTTAAGGATGCCAGAAGTTTATTCTTAACCCTCTGAAAGCACCAACATGTGCATCTTATGCAAGCTCGCTGTTTAGTCTTTGATTTTGAAAGGAGGGAAAATTTAAAGCTAACTTTTTGCCTCTGCAGTTTACGATTCCAATTTTTGGTGAGTATATGAGTAGGGATTCAATAATTTACTCACATTTGATCCTCAAATCCTATTTAAAGGTTTGCTTAATCTTTCGTAAGGCGTGAGCACTGACTCATTTCAGTTGCTGTACTTGTCTTTAAAAATTGAGTGGAACCAGAATGAAGCAACTTTATTATAAGTAGTTTTTTTCTTGGTTTCGCGTTGCTGTTCATTCCATGTCCCAAGTTTAGCACAAAATTGTTGGAAAGCCAGATGCTACTGGTAAGAAGATTTCCAAGCTGTATGAATTAAAGTGCAAGCTATCTATGTTAGCTTACTCGCTAATTTCTATGGAAGATACTATAAACTCTTAGCACCTGTAAGTGATGTGACAACTGATGTTAGACTAAGAAAACATCACCACCTAGTAATTAATACATTAATTAATTTATTAGGACTGGAGAATAAAGACTGAAATAGCAGGAATAAAGTCTATCAACATACTTATTCACCCCCTATTTTAACAAACGTTGAAGAGCAGTGTTGCCAATGCTACACCACTTCCTTCCACAGAATTTCTTTTGAAGACACACAGCTGCACACTTGCTGGACTGCTCCATGTAATGTCCACCTGATGCTTGGAAAGAGTTTTGCCTTGCCTCTGCAGGACTTGACTTGAAAGGAACCTTCCGACAAAGAAGGCATCCTTAACTTTTTGAAGCACCCGTTGTGTTGCCTCATAAATGACAAAGCATAGACCAAACGACAGTGTAACATTTTTTTTTTCCTGTTCATCATCCTTGAAAGGCAGATTGTTAATGCTTCCCCTCAGCTGTAACATGTCATCTGCAGAGTGGAGTGAAAGCTTAAGTTTCCAAATGGGAAAACATAGGAAAACCCATGTTGTGACCTGTTAGTGTGAATGTGCCAACATATTAATGACTACATGACTATTGAACTTGGCTTCTCCTTACATCCTAGTAAGGAGATATTATAAGAGTTTTATAGTTTTGCAATAAGTTTGGTATAAATCTATAAATACTACAAACTTGTTTTTTGAAAAATAGGCCATATTAACCTGTCACCGTGGTTAAAATGACAATCTTCTGCATTAGTATATATGAAATTCTTCAAAATGACATCAGATTTTTAACCATGAATGAGTAATATAAAGCTAACATTACACCCTTCCCAGACTGCAGCTAGGAGTTTGACAGCCCTGTCATGTTCAGAGAATCCATACATTCATCACAAAACGGTCCCCCAATGCCTCGGCAGAGGGCAGGTCACCCGTCCCTCAGAGAGGCTTTTCCTTCCTTGTTGAACTTGCATCGTGGGCTAATTGAGCAGGAGTGGACGGCACTGAGTATCACTTTTAAGTCAGTTCACACATAGAGTTACATCCCACTGGTGTCTCAAGTGACCGCTTAGGATTATCTCACTTCCTTGCTGTACATGCAAATCAACATCTACATTTAACTGTTAAACAAACAATAGTAGAAGCCACACTGGGACAACTGGACATGTTTTTTACACAGAGAACAGAAAGATGCAATGTAGTGTGTACCATTTACCAAATAATCACAAATTTGCTACAGACAGCATTTCATAACATTAATGAAGTTTCTTCTATGTAGCAGCTTAAAGAAAATATTTTTTTATTTTTTTATTTTTTTTTACTGAGCCTGGGGGCAATAAATAAGCAGCCTCTTTTCGCTGCTGTTTACTATATTTGTAAAATTTGACATGTGGACAAATCGTGTCTTCATTCATTAATGTGGTGTAATTGGTGAAATCAGTTTAAAGTGTGCCCAAACAGCTGAAAATGTTGGCAGTAAGACACACCTCTTGCAATGGAGTGCTCTCACAAAGCCCAAAACTCCACAGTGCTGTGTGATGAAGCTGACAGGCCAGTGCAGGAACAAACAGATTTTTACAGGGGGAAAAAAAAGTCAATTTAACACATTTAATCCTAATTTTTTAAGAAGGCACATATGATGTGGAGGGGAGGGAAAGAGGGAAAAATTATGCATCCAATGTGCCAAATGTCTGAAAAAAAAGTTTTTTTTTTCTATTTTCAGACATTGTGACCCCCATTTATCTTGGAACCACAGTGGAAGGGACACCTCTGGTGTAGCACACATATAGAATTTTATAATTTTTTTTCAGTGTCTAGTTAGGACCTGCTTTAAATATGCTTATTTAAATGCTCATTAAACAATAACTGTATACATTGTAACCTGGACATCGCATAATTCTTAGTCAAATCCCTCTCATAGGATCAAGAAAATGTCATCTCTCTGTTTTGCAACAAAATTTAGCCTTTCTGTTGTTAAGGTGTTTAGCCTGCAGATTCCCAAAGAAATACCAACCAAGACTGAGCAAACACTCTGATGCCAGGGACTTTTAATATGGACAGGGTTTGTCATCTGAGACATGTAGCGACATACTTCATTGTATTTAAAGTGAAGTGAAATCCTGTCAGCAGTTGCTAAGATACCTATATGTATTGAAAAATAAGATTATTATCGTGCACTAATGTTATTTTAGGCAGTAAGTTAATTGTTGAAGTTTTGAATATCCTGCCCTTATCACATATGTTTGTCACAAGTGTTTAATAATCACTGGAAAGCTGCCACAGAACTTCTTGTGCTATAAGTCGTCCAGAGTAAGTTGACAAGATTTTGGTATGAAAACCTCATAAGAAAAAAGGGGGTCATGTTAAAAACATCTTGAGTTCTTTTCTTTTTGGCAACTTTTAAAAAGCCATTAAGAATTGATAAGGTCACCAAAATATGAGAGTGAAGATAAAACAAACCTGGGACATTTAAAAGCTGTGGTTTGCAGCTGCTGTTGGAACCATAGCAAAGCACTTTAACCTTCCAGCCACATGAGCCTGAGAAAAATTGTCCACACTGTCTGCCCCCTGGGAAACTTACTGCATCAGAAAAATTTCGGCCTGTCTGGTTTTCTTTAAGCTGCGCTGATGAGATTAGTGACTCAAAGTCAGAGCTCTCTGCAGGTTCAGAGGTGTCAGCTCTCCAAGGTCATCGGGCTCCTGCTGATCTTAACTGATGAAGAGAGGTGGATTGCCAAAGGCGAGAGCAGAGGTTGCTTCTCTGCATAGCCCCGAAAAGTGAAAAATGCTTGCTATGTTATGTTTTTCATGACCTTTTAAAGCAGTATTCCTGAAACTTTTCCACTCGTTATAGAATCTTTATGATTTAGTAAACACACTTCTGGAGTGTCTTAGGTAAATGTTTTAGAGCTTAAGAGTCATACCAACCTCCCTTTCATGACAAATCCAGCATGTGGACTCTCAAGTGCACTCCATACATCCAAATCCCTGCTTTCAGCTCTTGTATAAGTTGTGAATCACCTGCCATTTGAACTTTATTTCTTGAGCCCTGGTCAGCCACACATCTGCAAATAAGATTTGACTGCAAGAAAGCAAATTGTAGCTAGTTTAGCATTTCCAGACCTAAAGCAAAACGAGTGGTATCATTCCAAAACAGCTCCTGCCTCCTGGATTTGAATGTGGTCTTAACCAGAAGAAGCGTGGGGTCTTTTTTTTTTCTCTTTACATCTCTGTCTGTACTTATTCACACACTTCCCATCCGTCTACACTTATCTCAAGCTTGTCTTAGCCTCTCAGTCACCCTTGTCTTCCTGTTTCAGTGATCTATCACTCTTTAACTTCTTTTCCTCACTTTACATTGGTCTGTCATAGAAGGGTTTGGTTTGTTTAAAAAAGTCTTGAAAAAAAAAGAACCTTCATCACCTGCAAGAGTCCGTAAAACAGCGAACTAAGACCAACCAGAGAGAACCTGAGAGAAGATATTTAAAGATAGCAAGTAAGTAAATGAATTGCCTGCAGAAAAGAGGAGTAAAGTAAGATGAACTACACCAGGACTGACTTTGATTAAATGCAGAGCCTTGAGTTGGAGGCTGCTTATTTGAACCATATGTGAGGAGGACGTGGTTCTGAAATATAAGAGAAAGCCCCAGCCTGGGCAACAGGTCTGCTTGGGAACCTCCACAATCTCAGTGGCTGGAGCAGTGGCCAACGCACTTGTCCTCTGGGACCCTGAGCGATTGCCGGCCTGCAGTGATTTGAATTTAATGGCGTGTGTGATTTGTTGGCCTTGTGGCTCAGTGCTCGCGTAAATAAGCAATAGAGATAGTGTGATTATAGAAACATTTAGACCAAAACTCTGCTTACTACAAGAGGAATGCAACAACACCCTTTAGCTTGATAAGATAGGGAAAAGAACCACTGTCTGCTAAAAGTATTTCCCTTGCCGTAAGTGGCTTTATCTCCTTTTGGATAGAAGATGAAGATATGCCCAACCCCTGATCTTTGGCCCCTGTGCTGTGCCTATCTATTCATGCCCTGCTTGGTTTTAAAAGAACCTGTAAATCAGTCTCAGTGGACATATGGAGGGGCTGCAAGGAAGGAGGGAAGTTCTCTAGAGGCTAGTAGTTACTGCAGTCATTATTTTAAGGCCTCATAAATACTAAAGACCTAGAACTGTCCTTCAGGTGCCCCAAAAGCTGCAAAGTAAAGACCTCGTCCCTGGTGAACCTCCTCAAATGTCAGAGGGAAACAACACAGGGATTCTTTGAAGGTCCTTGCTCTTCTCCTTGTACCTTTCTCTGTCAAGACCTTGAGCAGGTTTGACTGATTTGTGGAGGGATCACAGGCTGCACTTTGCATGACATTCTCATTACACGGCTGTAACCTTTCGGTATGTGAACACCATCAAACCTGCAGGAGTTACAAAAGCAGAGGTTGGGGCTCTCAAGGGGTCAAATCTCAAACACACACACGCACACACATGCATGCATGTCTTAATAAGTTAAGAAATGTAAGTGGTCTCCATTCTTGTTCTTTCTTTACTCTTCCTAGGCCATATCATCCATTCTTTTCGCTTCAGGTTCTCCATAGTTTTTTTTTTTCGCTAAGTTCCATTGCTTTCCTGGCATTGATGCCAAACTGCCCGACAAATAAAAATAAATGAAGTTAATGACAGAAGTGGAAAAAAGATCCTTGTATAAATGGAATGAATACAAAAGGAGATTGAAGATAATGGAGTGTATTACATCCAAAAGTCGTTTAATGGACATTTATTGGCGAGCAACAAGGCTAAATTCACCATGTTCAATGCTTGTGGAAAGTCTAGAGAGATTACAGAGAACACAGTTTTAAAGTACTCCCTCTTCAAGTTAATTACATAGCCTATTACATAGATTTGTGGAAGTAGTGGGGTAAACAAGCTTCCTCGTGTTTTTATTTTTTTAAATAAACACATTCCCAGGCCTTGCTAGGTTCATTTCTTGTTGTTGTCTTACCCACAAACATATGCTGCCTTTACTTTTTCACATCATTCCCATCTTTTTCTTAGCTGGCTGCATTTAAATCATATTGCCTAATGACAGACCAACAATGCCTCCTCTATCTCCTGGTGTGCATGGTTGTAATTGGGTTGCAGAGCTCCCCCCTGCCAAGACCACCAAGTGATAAAAAAAAATTGCCGTATGAAACCAAGACACTCTCTTGGCTCACACCATGGCCGATGTGGTCTCATTTTGAATTCACTGACCAGACCTCAAAGGCTTGCAATGAATAGAGGTATCAAATTCGGCATTGTGCTGTATTATTATCCTGAGAAGTTAAACATCTTGTGTCCTGGGAACCAGCTTTGAGATCCATGAAAATAGTTGCCAAGTTGTAAACATTACATCTTGATTTTCAAAGCTTTTAAGGCATCAAACACAGATTTCTTTTGTTTTAGTACATAGCCAGAAGGCAATGTACTTCCCTCCAGAGAAGAAAAGGCTCTGCCCACAGGTTTGTCCAGAATGTTTTAGTCAACTGCAGCTGGAATTAAAACACGCTGGTGGTGAAGGGGTCAGTGGTCAGGTTTTCCCCCAGGAAATTTGTTAGTGGAGGTGGTAAAGGTTGAGTTGAAAAGCAACCGCATAAACAGACACATTCCACCCACACTGTGAAATGTTCCTAACTTTAAGTAACATCTGTATAGTTGGTACACTGACTGTTCAATAACTAATCATTACTTGTTATGCCAGATGAAGGGACAGCCTGCCATGACTGACTGGAACCATTAAGTATAGCTGTGGTTATTAACTGTATCACTCATAGTCTTAATAATCATACATTCTTGCACAATCACTGGTCATAATAGTTAAATACCCAACAACTTCCTAAATGTTGTAAAGATAGTACTCATAATCAAAAGTTTACATTTATAAAAATGAGAATACAGGAAAAATGACAATTGAAAGGTCTCAGAAAGCCAACAGATACACCATATTTTTCCACAAATTTTAAGTTACAACAGACTTCATTTAGCATATTGCACTTAAAACTGTCTAATAGCAGGCTTGATTTTGCAATCCATTGAGCTGAGAGCATGGCAAGAAAAAGCAAACCATATGTTCAGTCAAAGTGGCTGACGATCCAGTAACATTAGACTAATATCGTATCCGAAGTGGTGTTAGATTTGATCTCATCTTATTTCATCTCATGGCAACATGTAGACCAATATCACAGAGTTGGACATGCAAAAACTATGCAAAATTATCCAAATTTATTTTTACAGAGTTTACTCCCTATCCTCCTAACAGATCAGTGCTGTGTCAGCCTCTTACCAAACTGATAAAGGTGGAAAATGAGTATTTAAGACATCCATTTAAAAAAATACACCAGATTTGAATTGCTGGACAGTGTCCCCAAAGCCAGTGATGTTTCATTTATGTCACCCCACATGGAGAACTTTTGAGTTCTCAAGGAGCAGTGGAGGTTAGCTCAGCCTGACCACCTCCTGGTTCTCCTCCAGCTGAATCCTCCTCTCTGGAAACCTAAACCAGACACTTATTTTCACTCTGTTTCCCTGCTGACAGCTTTACATCACACTGCTAACCTCAAGAGAGAGCAAGGAGGGTCCAAAGAGGGAAGAGGGGGAAGAGGCTTCATCAGTTTCTTGTTGCAAGGATGTCTTGCTTTGATTAAAGGCAGACATGGGGAATCAGAGAGAAATGAAGCCAGGGTTCGTTGTTGTCATCTCCTGAGAGCTGCTATCAAAGTCCAAGCTGAGTTACTGTAGGCCATTAACACAATTGGTCAAAGTATCAAAATGACAGTGTCTATAAAATCAGACCACTAATCTCTTAATAATTTTGGTTTCATACAATTTTGCAACTACTCAACACTGATGCTGAGTTTCCTTTAAAAACACATTTTTCATGGCTGTCACTGGCTCTAAATTTTTACCAGGTGTGAAGTATCTAAATCAGAAAACCTGTAGAAGATCTGTAGAGTTGATAGGACTGTGGGTTATTTTTTTACCACCGTGTAAAAGCAAGGTGGACTTTGTCAAGAAAACTCTGAATTTCTTCTTGTGTAATTAAATTATGTCTTCAAGTCGTTAACAGTTAGTATTGTTGCCAGACATCTACTATCTAACTGATGAGGTCACAGAGAGTGTGGACTCTAAGAAGGGGGGTTGGTTAAGTATGGGAAATACTTCCTAGCAATGTTCAATTACAGTCAAAAAACTGACTTGTAGTCAACATATGAGTTGCTGAAAGAACTCAACTCATGACACACATGAGATCGGAAGTGGAGTGGAGGTTGTAATGATGGTAATGAGCTCAGATCAGCAGTATGCATCATGCTGCAGCTGTTGTCACAGCCCTAAAAGGTGATTGTAATGCACCCATGTGTACAGGTAACATTAACAATGGTAGCAGCAAAATTTGTCACCAGTTACCAAGTGATGTGAAATGTAATTGCTTCTGCTCTTCAGTTCTCTCTCATGCTTACGAAAAACAAAAGAATTCATTTGTAATAGTGATTACATACAATTGAATCAAAGCTGGTTGTGACGCCTTTTTGATCCACTTGAGATTTATATTGTTGGCACACTGGGACCGTCAGCAACAAATCCCACCCACTCCAACCCAAACAGACTGAATGGAATTGTTTGACATTTTAGGAAATATGCTTGTTCACATTCTTTCCCAGTTATCTTGGCTTAGTCTAACCTCACATGAGTTGTCTGCCTTTATAATCAAAAGAACAGTGCCGCTGGCAAACATTTAGACAACTTAGAAACAAATATGCCTAAGCCATGAGAAAAGCTAAATCAAGTCATTATATGTACATCATTACAGGCTGAGACATGGCAAACCTTTGGAGAACAGTGAATTCAAACAAAAATAAATCCACTAATCCCTTACTCACTTATATTAAGCATGTTGACTGTATGATTTCTGAATAGAATTAGATTCGCCCAGCCTTCAACAAGCACTCTACTGAGATGCTGGGAATCTATTTAAAAAAATACAAAGGTCCCCTTCAAGTCAATATTGACTCTGTGTGTACATCAACTATGCATCTCAATTGAACTTAAATCTCTTTTCTCCAAATGATGAACTTGAGGCTTTGCAAGCCATTCATTCCAGGGCTTTACATGATAGGGTAAGTTTATTATTATTTTTAAAACCATCCAATCATTTTTCAGCAATTATGTATTTAATCTTTCTATCTTAACTGGTAATTTTACTCCTTTTTAATTTGGGCCAGGTGACTTCTTTATATAAAAGTGGTGATAGAGATTTTTTCAAAAATTACCACCCAAAATTTAAAAAAAATAATTAATTGAAAAAATAAATGATGTTATGGTGGCGTGGGAGTGTTAAAGTCTTCTTTACTACAGAGTCTACTGAGTTGGACTTCATGAACCTTTCTCTAGTAGAGTAACAGATATTTCATAATACAGTCATTTTAAGATGACTAATAAAAGTTTTTTGAATTACTACAAATTTTGGACTGATGTAATACTTCATTGCCTAAAGCTCTGCAAGTTTACATTTGCAACGAAAGGGAGGTAAAGATTTTAAATCAAAATTTTCGATCATTCTTTCAGTCATCAATAGTGCTGTGTAAGCTTGGTGCTCAGATTGCCGCCACGCCATTATTATCTCCAGGTCATAGCTCTGTTTCCTGCTAGGTCTTGAGTGACAGGTCTTCTGTTTTTGCTCTACCCTCCTCCCAGCCCCCCACCCTTTCCCCAACTACCGTTATACATCCACTGCCCTCGCTGCAATGCTATACTTCAGGTGAACATTACCCTGCACTTGGCCTGCCAGCTTATACGCACTCCTCTGTCAGCTCACATGTGTTTCACTTGGACTTGGTCCACTGTAATTAAGACTGTCTTGAATGAAGTACCAGTGTGTAATTTGTAATACAAAGATTCTCTCTGTCACCAGTCAACCTATTTTGCATTTAGATTGCCAATGAGTGGTTTCCATTGGGTGAAAATACAGTCACTTTTTTTTTTTTTTTGGCAACATTATTAGAATTTACATAATTTCTTGAAATGTCAGCATGTAAACATTACATAAATAAACTCATGCAGCAGAGCGTATTTTCCTGTTTGGATGAGTTTGTGAGGTAATTTTGAAAATCTTTAAGTTTGATCAAAGAATATGGAGGAAGGCTTTTGTGTTTTAACAAACTGCCAAGTATGACATGGCGTTATCAGAGGGGAGGAAATAAAGGCGTAAAACCATCAGCTGTAATGTCATGGTAGAATGAATGCCCTCTATTACTTAAAATTAATGTATGGTGCAGTAGCTAGTGCACAGAGTCATTTTTCAGTTTCATGAGTATGAATTTAAATTTCCCTAAAAAGAATGAAATTTCTCATATGCATTTTTGTTTGAGTACATCATTGTTTCTGACATGGTGATATGTTTTTATTTTGTAGGTATCAGATCCACACAGGCCTTCAACACTCCATCATCAGAGCCACCCAACCCAACTGCCTACCCCTAGAAAACGTCACCCTGCCCCTAAAGCTCAAGCAAGCGGGCTACTCCACCCACATGGTGGGCAAGTGGCACCTGGGCTTCTACAAGCGTGACTGCCTCCCCACACAGCGTGGCTTTGACACTTTCTTTGGCTCCCTGCTAGGAAGTGGGGACTACTACAGTCACTATAAATGTGAAGGGCCTGGCATGTGTGGCTATGATTTGTATGAAGGGGAGGAGGCAGCTTGGGAACAGGACCGTGGCTTGTACTCAACCATAATGTTTACTCAAAAGGCTATCGGCATTTTAGCCAAACACAACCCTCGCCGACAACCCTTGTTTCTGTATTTAGCCTATCAGGCAGTTCATTCTCCTCTTCAGGTTCCTGCCCGCTACCTCGAGCGTTACAAGGGCATTCCAAATGTTCATCGTCGTAAATATGCAGCCATGGTGTCCTGCCTGGACGAAGCTATCCGCAACCTTACATTAGCGCTGAAACGCTATGGTTATTATGACAACACAGTCATAGTGTACTCCTCAGATAATGGTGGCCAGCCATTAGCAGGTGGAAGCAACTGGCCCTTGAGGGGGAGTAAAGCCACCTACTGGGAGGGTGGGATTAGGGCAGTGGGCTTCGTTCACAGTCCCCTATTGGTAAACAAAGGTACAAAGTGTCGATCCTTAGTCCACATTACTGACTGGTTCCCCACACTAGTGACCCTGGGTGAAGGGACTTTAGATGAAGATCTAAATCTGGACGGGTACGATGTCTGGGAGGCTATCAGTGAAGGCCGCCCATCTCCTCGCCAGGACATCCTTCATAACATTGACCCAATATACATCAAAGCTAAGAATGGTTCTTGGAAGGCAGGCTATGGTTTATGGAACACAGCTATCCAGGCTGCGCTTCGAGTTGGCCACTGGAAGCTTCTGACGGGTGTCCCTGGCTACAGTGACTGGGTTCCCCCACAGACCTTTTCCAACCAGCAGATCAGCAATCGCTGGCATAATGAGCGCATCCGTTATGACCGGGGCAAGTCCATCTGGCTGTTCAACATCACAGCTGACCCTTATGAGAGAGTGGACTTGTCTCAGCGATACCCTCACATAGTAAAGAAGATGCTAATGCGGCTAGCACACTACAATAGGACTGCAGTGCCTGTACGCTACCCAGCTAAAGACCTTCGCTCCAACCCTCAGTATAATGGGGGTGTGTGGGGACCCTGGTACAAAGATGAGAGGGAGGAGCAACAGATGGAGGAGAGATACAATAATTTCTTAACCAACCATCTTGGAAAAAGAAGGTGGAAAAAGAAATCAAAGAACAGGAAGTTAAAAAGGAAGGTAGAAGAGTAACCTACACCTTTTGTGAAAGACTTTGATTGCCTTTTCTCAGGGATTAATACTTCATGTTTCAGGACTATCCACTTTAGACATTCTAACTCCAGTTAGTTTTAACTTGACTCCAGATATACTGTAAGAAAAAAATTTTGTATGGACCTTTTGAAATGCCTCAAGAGAATAAAAAAAGATCCACTCATTCAAACACTACTGTCATGCCCAGGCACAACTGAGACCTCATGTTAATGTCAGGGGGCATTTAAAGAATGTTTATTTTTCTAGATTGTGTTGCATGCTTAAACTGTTGTCACCTTTGGATTGTTCTATAGAGTCTTGTTTAGCATAGAGTAGAAAAATAAATCTTCCTGGACGGTTGCCATAAATTTTGGTGCAGAGAAATAAAGTGGGACATAGTTCTATAATGTTATTAATTACAGCAGTGGGGTATCATGGAAACAGTGGTAGAATTTATGTGATGTGTGAGCTGATATACGTTGGTTTCCTCATCACTCAGTCTGAATTTAAGAATAATAGATTTTGTTCCCTCTTTTAGATGATGTCTGGTCTGGCACCAGGCCAACCTGAATGTAAGACAAGCTATCAAAATAAAAGCCCTAGACACAAATCTCTGTCTCTTAAATCTTTTAAGCTCTGTCTGGTTTGCATTTTTATACAGACACACTTAGTTTATTCTGATGATGAGAAGTACTGCTCAAACTAAAACACTTTAACATCTCTTAAAAGTTTATAGGAAGCACATTTATGCAAGAAAAATGCAATTTTGTAGGATCTTGTTAGCGATTAAACACTCTTGCAGTCCCTACAAATTCCCTGCCTTGTCAGTCATGATGTACAGTACAAGGATTTGTGATCAGAAAAAAAAATGGAAATATTTACATGGAATGAACATAAATTACAATCTTAAAAACTGAATTTTTCTTATGCGTCTGTTGCTTGGCACCAGTGTAAACAGTCCCCAAACTTCCAGCTTAAGCTGTTGATGGCTGACTTGAACTGTTCATGCGTTTGCTCATATGATGGTTTGGTAAACGTTACAGCTACTTACCTATTTTAACGATACTAATAGTCTGCGAAATGTACTGTACCCTGCAAGATTTACAGTTACACAAAAATGGAACATGTTCTGCTTTGTTCTTATTTGCTTTCCTAGCCTGTCTATTTATCTTTTCATTAGCTGACCAAACAGCTTTTGTGGACAATGCAAGGTTGTTGCTCTGGTACAATCTGAGAACTTGAAATTGTTTGAAACACTTGAAACAACAGGAGATCCAGAAAGAGGGGCTTTCCCATGGAAAGAGTGCCAAGTTGCTCTGCACATCCCTCCCATCCATGCTGACTGAGATCCCCCTGCCTTTGCACTGTGATAAGAGCCAAATTATGACCTCAAACTGTTCAGACATTGGCTCAGCTTCCACAGTGACAATTGTGTTAACGGCTTATGCTGATATGAAGATGGCTCTTTCCATTCTTAATCTCTGCAAATCTGAAGCAGATGAGGTCTATTTAGCTTAATCATACTAGTTCCTGAGCTCGTTCACATTGATTTGTGTCTACAGGCCAGATTGCACCCATGGGAACTGGACTGAACCTGACTAGGTATGGCTTCAGTCTTGACCATAAAACAGAAGAGATGCCTTCCATATATGAGATACAGCTGAGAATAATAGAATATTGGATTATCATAAGCTTGCGTCATTTATTTCCTCTCCCACGGGGCATAGGAATGGTTAAATCCTGGATTCCCTGGGAGTTTACATATGCTTTCAGTTATGGGCATTAGTGACCCTCCTTTGGGAAAAAAGCACGGGAATTTTTCCCTGTAACTGAGCTGTAAGGTAATACATCATGCTTTCTCATCCTGCCACCTTACATAAAAATGCCCATTAGTGCTTATTGGGAATGATAGAAGCAAATAAACCTGATGGATGGCAGTGTGAGAAAGCTTTGATCAAAGTGAAGTGCAGCAGAACGATTTTGCCATTTTGTATTGGGTTTCCTCCAGGTATGGCACCATGCGAAACATTAAGTTTAGGATCACACATGATCAAGGTGCAAATTAGCTGAATTACATGTAGCTGACTGGAAAGAGCGGACCACCTCGCTGCCAAGACCTACATGTGAAACACCATGACTCAGCTGGGCTTGGGCTCTAAAAGTATCTTTCCAAAAGCCAAGTGATGAAAAACAAGACAAATATCAAACAGCTGCTATCCGACAGACTCAGAGTTAATAAAGAATCCATGAAATATCTTGTGAACACCACCCAAAATGCCAAAACACATTTACTGCTTGCAGCATGTACACGGAGCATTACACACTGCTGGGATACTTGGCAAAAGTGTGACATTCCAATCCTGAGACGTAGTTGAAACTTCGTTTTTTTTCAAGTGGTTGTACAAGAATAAAAAAATTTGAAAAACCGTCTGCTGTCATGTTGTCAGGGACGTCATAGGAAGTCCTGCCAAGGAAGTGGCCTGAATGGTCTGCAAATAATGAGCCAAAGTGATAAAGATGACACATCCTTTTTCCTGAAGGCTTAAGAGTTCACTATGCAGAGTTACAGTCAATTGTACATAATGTACTATTATAATTACAGGTCCACCTACAAGAACTGGAGTTTCTGAAGCGCATGAAAGGATTTTAAGTGTGAGAGAGAAGACAGAGCCATTAAGTAGGTTGATGGACACTCTCTTTTGGCAGACAGTCTCTTTCCAGAAATGGGGATTTCCTGAAATGAGCAATGTTAGCCATTCACAGCTTAAACCTCTTCTGGCTTTCAACAGAGGTCCAGCATTGCACTTGATCCAGTTTATGACATATGACCCCGTTTTATACTTTCCTATTACCACTCTCTCAATTTTTTAAATATTTCTTTCATTTCCTTTCATTATACTTCTTGATTAATGGCCTGTATTTATCTCAACTTTTCCTCTCCCCTAGAGCCATTTAGACTTTTCATATTTGTCATTACTCTTGTGATGTTTTGCATGCTCTCTTCATCCTCTGATTCTCCTCCTGTCCTCAGTGGGAGTCCTCCTCATGTTTTGCTCAAGTTCAGACCTGCGTTTTGTGTTGTTTTGGGCTTTTTTTTGAGCAACAGCTGTGCCTTAAGAAAGGCCTTGATCTTTCACACAAACACAGTGTTGACTTACTGTCAGCAATCAACCCCCCTCTAGTCAGACCCCAGGCCCTTGTTGTCTTGCCCTCAACTCTGTCAGTTTATCAACCATCCATCATTCTTCCTCCAGATTTCTCCTGCACTCTTACTCAGAATTAGTCAACCCAAAGGATAATCTGTGTTGTACTTAAACTAAAATGTGCTTCCTCATCATGTGTTGCCACTTCCAGATCCCACAAGCTTAGAATAAGAGTGTGATGTATGTCCATGTTGCATACTTTTAAAGTGCTACATGTAACACTTGGAAACATCAGTATATATCACTGTCAGAGTCATGTGAACACTTTACTTTCTTTAGGTGCAGCTATAATGACGGCTGTACCTAAAGAGAAAGACTGTTGGAGAAGATGGGAAACCTTTTCCTACACTTTTGGCGATATTAGTTCCTCTCAAATAAAAAAAAAACCTATGTCAGCCATACATCACAATACGTAACATGAAAGGGAACTCATGTTTGTGGAACTTTTGACTTATCCACCAACACTGGACAACACTTTTTCTGACCAATTTAGACCCTCCTCATCGCTCAAACAATGAGCAATGATTTGACTCAGAATTTACAGCCACCACGACAACAGGAGAGCAGGAAACAGGAAACAACAGTTTCCTCCACTGAGTCAAGAGAAAACACTGTTTCAAACACCACTGGACTGCTGATGCAATGTTCTGTTCATCTCTTCCTCATTCTAATCCACGCAATCACACCCCTCTTTGATTAATGTTTAGAAAATGAGGTCAAACCCTACCTGCTAAATGATCAGCATTGTGTTAGTTATGTTTCATTAATATGGCGATCTCAGTGCCAGGGTGGATTAAACCTGTCCTGCCAGTGAGTAGATAATCTGCTGTGGCACCTCTGAAGAAACGAGAAGCTTCCAGAGAAAAGGAAGACCCTCAGAACAGTGATGTTATCATGAGAGTAAAAGCACCTATTTCTCCAAGAAAAGTAGGCCTGCTGTTTTACAATTAGCTCTTGAAATCACCTAAAAAAACATTTTATTCAAACACCAGTTACTTGTTTAGATTTGTGCACCTTGCTTTACTGTGAATCTTTTTGTATGTCGAAGATGCAGCAATTTAAAGGACAATTCTTTGTCATTACAGGTTGGGTTTTACTGCTGAAAACATTATTTCTTCAAGTCATGGTAATATTGGGGCAGTAAAGTCAGATGAGGCCTCTAATGTCACAGAAAAAAAGCAGAGCAACCCAATCGCAGAAGGAGCAGGTAAGGAGGTTAAGAGAAATTCTTTGTTGTAATGAGTGAAGCACAACACAGATAAACAAAGCAGATGTGCCAGTAAACACCGACTTAAAAATTATACCTAAATACAAACTAAACTGACAAGGGGATGAGAGGCAGAAATAGAGGCTCAGGTGGGGGGATAATATGATCTACGAGGAAAGGAAACCATTGGCTGGGAAAAATACTGACAAGAAGCAGGACTAATGAGACCGAAGCATGACAGGTGTGGAGAGAAGGTGTTTAAGGAAAGACGGTGAGATGGAACACAGAAGGGAAACTAAGAACAAACAAAACAAGAGAAAAAAACAAAACAAAGATAGCAGTAAGATAAGGCAGGATGAAGACAAAAAAAAAATTAAAGTGAACAGATCCAAAAATTTAAGTCATCTGTTAGGACCAGATTGTAGTTTGATTAATTAAGCATGTTACAGACTGGAAGAATGAGGAACAGCTAGCTTGATCCTGACACTGGAATAATATTCCTGCCCACGTACTCGTTAATCATTGAACTTAGACGTCTGGGTGAACTCTGACTTTTGCACAGAGGCTAGTTACTCGTTTCTCTGCTCTTAGTCTTAGTCTTAGGACGCGCTCACACTCAACAATCTGTGCTGTGCCGATGCACGTTTGACCCCCAAAGTCCAGCTGGTTTGATTAATGTGAGTGCTCTGTTCATACATGTTTGCATGACTGGTTGCTCATGCATGAGCACGATCATGGATACACAAGGTGGACATAAATAATGAATGTGAGCGTTCCTCTCAAAATCATTTTTTAACAATGGCAGCAAAGCATTTTCATTGGTCCGATGCTAAGGTTGAGTGTTTGCTTGAAATTCGGCTAATGCAAATAGTCAGTCAGCTGAATAAAATACACAAGAACTCAGAAGTCCTTTGGAAAACCGATAATGTAAAGCAATGTATGCGTCTTATCACAATATGATGACATAAGTACGAGAGGTAACCATGATCAGGCCAGCAGGGGACTGGGGGGGTGGGGGTGGACTAGGACCAGTGTGAATGCACCCTTAATGCTAAGCTAGTCTTAAGCTAGTCTAGGACTTATCATATGGACTTAAATATGAAACTTTTTTTTTAAGTTTTAAGTATTCCATTAGACTGTGAAGAATATATGCAAAGGATAGTTCGAGGTAATAACTTTTTTCAGTTGCAGTCATTTTCTTTGTCCAATGGCTTTGGACAAAGAAAATGTCAAAGAAAACACCTCAGAGTTTAAAGCCTCTGTGATCATTATGTTTGTATGTGCGTGAATTTAGCCTCATTTCATCTGGGGGATGAGAAACCACAAGGTCAGCAGAGGAAAGGCTAAATAACAATAAAGAAAGTCCTCCCTCCCCCTCACCTCAATGTGTCTGCTCGGGGGTGGGGGTGGGGGTGGGGATGGCACTGTGTCAGATTCATTTTGAGTTGATGTATCACAGCTGGACCTTCACCTCCTCTTCAACCTACTTTAAACCACGGGTCACGACACCATGTGATTGATCAACGCACAAACTGGAGCGCATTTTCAATACACTACACTGTAAAGATACACACAGAGACGCACACATAGCTCAAGGCGGACATGTGCAGGAAAAAGAACAATACACAGTCCACTCTGACACGAATTCAAACGGCAATTATAATCAGGTGTATTTACACAGCGGTTATCTAAAATTTTTAGTTTATGAAGTGCAAGGCATGCAAAAATGGAATGAAGCCGAAAAAAACAGATGTTTTAATGTACAAAAACACTCTATTTTTGGGATTTGTTTTCACAAATAAGTAGATTACATCCTGAGATTACATCCTGAAACTAGGATGTGTTTAATATATGTTTATTTATGTTGAATTTCAATTACTGGACACTTTTTCTACCTCACAGAAATGTCTGTTCTTTTTTCTCATTTCCTCATAGCACTTCCATAATTTGAGTTTTAGACCTTAAAAGTGTGTGGGCACATGTAAGTGTCAAACTGAGAGGTAAGGTAAGAAACTAACCTCCATTTATCAAATGATCGTAAAGACCGTTGGATTAAAACAAGTTGATGCATTAAACAACAGTTTCAAACGTACAATAAAAAAATTTTAATACAAGCCCCAGCCAAACACAGGTCCTGAAACAATACTCACGTTTCCACATGCGCACTGAAAGCACCGTTCTTCAAGCAATGTCACTTTAACACACGATTGGCACAAATTTCGCAGACTAATTTCTGACTAAATATGAATTTCAAATTCAGTTTTCTTGTTAGAAAATTCATTTACAAACACGATAACTATAAAATAACAGGAAGATTGGGAAATATTAAAACCCTTTGTCTCAAATACCTTTGTTATCCCCCACCATTACTCACCAGCCCTGTCAGTGATCTGGACCTCCTTGTTCATTTTTACAGCAGCTATTCCTCTCTTACTTGGAAATAATCATGATGACATAGCTGTGAGAGGTTCTAGAATGTTCTGGAATGTTCTAGAATGGTGATGAATCAAAGGCATGAGGGTTCCAAGAAGATTCTACAACACACACACATGCTGACTGGGATGCCATTTTGTGTTGTGACAACAAGAACTGAGAAGGCTTAGGCACAAAAACAGTTGGTGTGGGTAAAGAAAGGATCATGTTTTGCTTTCAAATACCATTAAATATGAAGTTTGACACCATAAACATTGCTGGTTCTAACAATTGCCAAAATACTTGCTGTTACTTGCTTTTGTCATTTCAAGTGCTCTTAAAGGCTGTAGGTTTCTGCCACTTCCATCCCTTCCCTTATTCTCAGAATTTGAAAAAATCAGCTCACATGTGCATTTAAAGTGAACCATGTCACTGTGTGTCCAAACCTTGATGTTATGTGACTAAAATCACATATTCTGTGTATCTGTGGCTTGCAGAAACACATAATGCCAACACTGTGTTTCTGGAGACTCAGTTGTGATTTGATAAAGGCTATTTAGCTCAATTGCTTTCAGTTATGTTGCTTTTTGTCGATTATCTTTCAGTGTCGCATAAAACTCTGCTTCAACTCAAAATCCAGAAATCTTCACTTATTCATTTTTTTTCTCAGTTAAATGAAATGAGAGCTTAAATGAATTACAGCCGCCTCCCAGCCCACCGTGTGTAATGTCAGTACAACCCTGTTTCTCTTGGCCCGACCATCACACCTGTTTCTACAAAAGACACTTTTCATAACACAAGATATGTTTGATTTTGTAATCCAGTAGACTTTAGACAGGATTACATGTTGTTGGCACACAATGAACAGAATAAGTGCTTCTTTTTCTATTTTTGAATCAAGAATATTGTTTGAATCCAAAACTACTAATGTGAGGATTAAATGGGAAAATGGAGAAAAAGGTAGAAGACAAAAGACTAGAACAAAGAGAATTTTAAGTAAGAGAAAAAGGAAGGAGGAGGATTGTTACTGTAAGTGCTGAGAGGTCAGGCAGGATAAGAGGACGGCAATCGACTCCTCCTGATTCCTCCCGTTTGACGTCATGCCAGACCACTCAGCTGTTCACTGTACTGGCAGAACTTCACTTTTCTGCAAACCTCCTCCCTCCTGTTCACTGCCAGTAATGAAGAAAAAGAAAAAAAGGATATATTTCAGCTGCAAGGCTCTAAACCTCTCCACCTGTCACATGCTGGGAAAGGAAATCAGAGGCAGTGGAAGGTTGGACAATACTGGACTGGAGTTTTAATGATGTCATGACTCCGGCCTCAGGATCATATTTCCATTTGTTTCTCACAGGAGAAGATGTGAAGAAGGTGTGTCGGTGTGTCTCAGAGTCAGTCTGTACTGTATCCGCAGGGCTGATTCACATTTGATATAATGCAATTTATGAGTCTTGAATATCAACAATAGATGGATATTTCTTGTCTACAGTGTATATTGTAGAGTTGGTCAGTCCCAGAGTGGTTTCTTAGTACTCTAATGCCACATTTTTATCAGATCACACACACGATGGAGGACAAAGAAAGAACACAGTCAGAAAGTAATCAGGTTAAATCTTGCGCATCAGGGGATCACAGACCAGCGGACTGATTTTTCTTAAGTTACGGCACAGTGCAGAAACAAAGAGGCACAGAAAGACTCTTGCTATTCTTGCAAGTGTCTGTAACTGCAGTCAACTGCA
>JAQNCA010000019.1:2024395-2067766 GCA_029783725.1 Acanthurus tractus | reverse complement strand
GTAGAATAACAGTTTGAAGCTGGCAACTGTAGCTGCCAGTAGTTTACTGTAATTTAACAGGAAAATTTGTTACAGTGCAGGGATGGTAATCGGATGATCAGGGACAGGTGAGTGAGTGGCCACAGGTGAGGTTGATGGAAGGCGGGAAAATACAGGAAACTGAAATGACAAACAAGGTTAAGACTACAAAATAAAACAGGAAACATGACGAAAAATCCAGAATGTTACACACGCTGAAACTTGATGTGAAGATGTGACTCAAGCAAAGAAGTCCGACACATGTCGCGCAATTAAAAAACTTTTCATCATAAATGATCAGAACTTTATATCCTCTCTTTTCTGCAACATCTCTCTAACTGTGAATACATTTTTGATTATAAGGAATGAAGCATTTTATTCTGCCACTTGTGGAGGACATTTCGGTTTGCATTTACAGATCAAATTTTCTGCGTGAATATAAGAACTTTCCAATATGATGATGGTGTTCTTTCAATTCTGCAACTTCTCTCTACAATAATCTTGATTCTCCCAGGAAAGATGTCGACTGTGGTGACAGAGGTGTAGTTTATGTTTGTTCGAGGGTTTCAGTTTTTCCAGGTTTGCCATCGACGAATTTGGAAAAAAGATGGCGACTGGGCCACTTTTGGATGGTGCCAAAAAGTGTGTTTTCTTTAGCCTGACAAGTTTAACGGACCTATAAAGCCATTGTTTCAGAATTAAATACATTTAATAACCGCAGCACATAGAACAAGCAAAGTGCTAAATAATTTTTGAATATCATGATTTAAACATATGAACATCATGCGTCAACACCAACAATGACAACAGCGCTGGAGCTGTAGCGGCATATTTTCTCTCCCTCTGTCTCTGCAGGCTGTCCCTCTCATGTCGTTCGCCATCCCTCTGTGGATTGACACAGTTGGGGGAAATCTGAAGGGCTGAAAGCTTTATCCACAGCAACTAAACAGCTAAAAGGAGGCAGGCTAAGAAACTGATCTAAGTGGCAAGTTCATGTCTGTCTGTCTTTCACATATGCAAATAGCCATAAATTATACCAGCAGAGGAAATATTTGACAGGCCTTTGACCAGCATTTTGTGTTGTAATTTTGTGTACAAAATTTTCTTCACAATTGGGCCTACATTACGGTCTAATTTGCAAAGTTGTAGCAAGTATGGATGATTTGTTATGAATTTTTAAGCTTTAGAGGGTCGTAAAAGCCACCATCCGGACTATTGGCTTGTGTTTGCAGCTGAGGAAGTTTGACATGAGACTGGATCTAGTTTGGTGCCAAGTTTGGTTAATTTTCATGCATGGGAAGGCGGATTTCCAAGGGAGAAGAAGTAAGGGAAGAAGAAGAAGAAGAAGATAAAGAAGATTTGACAAAACCTACAATAAAATATTTGTATGTCTATGACAATGGCTTGTCACTAGAGGGCAGGGGAAATCCATGCTTTAGATTCTCTTTTACTGCTTCTATAAATAGTTCATTGTCATGGTAACGCTGCTGATGCAGAGCGATAAACACAGGTTAGTTATTTTTCTTTTTTTTCTAAAACATGCAGCGCTCCAGTCATTTCTCACTGTCATGCTACATTGAGCAGAGAACAAGACTGTTTACACCTAAACTGACTGTAACAAGACTGTTAATGGGGGTCACATGATCTCACAGTGTCTCACCGCACACTTAGAAAGCTTTTCAGTGAGTAATTAGTGATTTTGTAACGGTGTTGACAGTTACCACACACACAGACACACACAACACCATTTGCTCACTGGTGGTGGATTAGATCAGATTAGGTTTATGGTCCAACTGGGGATTAATGGAGATCCAGTGGTTGTGCAGGCTGAACCTGATCACCTGATATTGCCATTTTTTGACCTGATTCTGTACGACAAGATTTTGGATTTCTTTTTAAAATTTTGCTTTTTAAGATCTTAACATTATCAATTAAACAGCTGTAGTGTGTTTACCAGAGGACATAAAAATAAATCAGTTATTAAAAAACACCCCAACTGAATTACTTTGATCAGTCATTAGTGTCCCGGTAACGGCTGACCTCATTTATTACTTAAAGTATGCCTTAAGGAACTTCTGTGTTGCCTTTAAGGTGTTCATCCGAGCATGTACATTCCACAACTACAGTTAAAGTAAAGGTATCATTAGCTGAACGTGAAAGTAGAATCTTAAACTTGGAAACCTTACTCTGACTAATGAAGAGGACTTTGGAACAATTAAAGCCAAACATCAATAACACTGGACCAGAATTGGTTAGAATGAGAGGTCACTAATCATCAACCAGGAGTCAGTGGACAACCACAGAGAGATGAAGGAGCACACTCACTTCAGACACCTCAGAGTAACTTATACTATTACTCAAGTACTGCATTTAAACGCGAGTTTTTTTGGTTTTTTTTACCTTACTAGAGTATTTCTGTTTTATGTTACCTTATATTTCTACTCCACTATGTTTACCAACAGCTAGAGCAACCAGCTCCCTTTCAAATGAAGATTTTCAATAAACATGTTGAATAAAGTATAATACAAGTATATAATATAGTACACCATCCCAAACAAATAAGGCTGGCTGATAAAAACTGAAGTGTGACAGTGATTTTATTTTGTGTGTGCACAAATTGACAAAAAGTTTCATAATTTCAAAATCGTAATATTCTACAGACATGATCAGTAATTTACTCAAGGAGTCCAAGAAAATGTAGGCTTAATCAAATTTAACATTTCTTTTTAAATGAAATTTGGGTTGATTGTAAGCACTTAGATTTTGTTGTCAGAATACCCAAACCCAATTATGTGTAATTGTTCCTGACCAATTCCAATGACCCCCTCAGATTCATACTGACACCCAGTGGAAGAGCTGAACTTCTGGAATGTAAAGCACCAAACAAAATGACATCCTACAAGAGTATATGAAAGTAGCTTTACTTCCAGCAATCAGAATGATAAAATTGTACTTCTGCACTGATCCATAAATATGGACAGTCTATGATTTTTAGTAATGATAATAAATACAGAAGTACATTTTGCTGATGATACATCTGCATTTCATCTCAGCAAGATTTTCATGGCTGGACTTTCCACCCATAATGGGTTAATTCTACATTGCTGTTTTAAACACTGTTTAATTTTTCACCTTTTAGCAGCTCCGTGATTTCCTTTCTTTTCTTCTCATCAAATTTCAGTGCAACCTTCCCCTCCGAGCACAGTGGTCCTGACACTGTGGAGTGCGCTCTTTGTTGACAGCATATTGTTGGTGTAGGGGAGGTCTGCATGAGGAGAGAGAAAAATGTTCATAGGAAGTAAAGTTAAATTAATACTAAAATTTTGAAATAAACAAACAAGATGCTAGGATAGAGGAATTAGAAATAACTTCAAGAGATTTAGAAGAGAGAGCAGTTTGATGCCAATTCTAAGATTTCTGCAAAATGTAGTTAAGCAAACAGTGTAGGTTTCATTTATCATCTTAAAATTGCTAGTTTTTAGTGTAATTCTTGCAGGGAAATAATAAACTGGAGATTTTTCAAAGTAGATATTTATTTGTAAATGTGCTGAGTGGTACGGATAAACAGAATCAAAAACAGCACTCTGTGGTAAACCTTGTGTCAATGGCATTGTGGTTTGATGGGTTTTTTTTTTTATTCTTGAGAGGTCCTCCTCGTTCTCAGTTGCAGTTCCCCAACAGCAGGCGTGTGGTGGTATGTCAACCCTTCTGCCTCTAGATGGAGCTCTTGTGCAGCACTTTGGAAAAGGAAACGCTCAGGAAGAAATTCAGCTTTATCGAACAAGAGACCAAGGAACCGAGAAAAAACGGATGTTAGGTTATTTACTTCCAAAATTAAAGATCCTCACATTGGAACAAAAAATGGTAAAAAGTTCGGTGCCTAATTATAAGTAACTATATTAAAAATACATAAACTTTTAACATTTAAATAAACACAGCAATGTACAAGTTTAAGTTACAAATAGTTAAAATAGGGGCTCTAAAAATCGATGTATGTATGTATATGGTAACACAGAAATGCTGCATTTAGGCAATGAATTCCCCGTGCCATGTAAAGAAACAAATTTGAAATGAAAAAGAGTCGTAGGATTTTTTAAGACCTCTTACGTAGAAAAACAAAATCTTTATTTGAAATATATATATTTTTTAAATCAAGCTTACTCCATACCGCCTTCATTGGTGCGGAACAATAAAAAAAGCCTGTCAATTGGAGTTTTATTTTGAAATTTTCCACCGGATGGGCGATAAACTGCACAACCTTCACTTGACTGCGTGCAACTGATTCAAGTGTCAGCGCTGAGACAAACACAACAGCAGGTCGCGACGTTCCTGTCAGCTTCAGGAGTACCCGGGACCAGCGAGCAGGAGCGGGGAGGAGCGACGCCGAGCTTGTTCTACCGCATCCAGGAAACATTGCTTTTAATTTCAGTAAAGTTTGCTCTTATTTTGTCCTCCGAAAGGCGACAAGTGTCACTTAGAGACACTGAGGGGAAAGGATTTGTGGAGAGTATTAAAGCTGCTGGCTTTCAGTTTCCCAAGTTGGTCTCCTCTGCACACCTTAACATGGCTTCAACGACCTGCACCAGGTTCACCGATGAGTACCAGCTGTACGAAGAGCTGGGAAAGTAAGTTGCTGTCATTTTCGAAATGTCTCATTAGATTATTAAAGTTAAAGTGAAGCTCAGCGTGGTTTTTACTGTCGGTGTTGGACGCGCCTGAGACGCCTCTGACAGACCTCCGCCTACCTGTTCCTACCTTGCCACTGTCAGTTTCGCGCGTGTGGGGAGGACGTCACGCCAACTCCCATTCAAACAGTGTTTTGCGTTGAAATAGCACGAAAAACTCGATAAACAATACTGTCCATGCTCTCACGTTTATCCGAACTTTTTTAGTCGGTTCTCCTCACTCGTTAACGCCCAGAAGCTTTTACTCTGGAATTACTCTGATATATTCTGATATGGCAATTGGAAAAATTAAAAAAAATTAAAAATAAAAAATGAAAAATATTTTTGAGTGCGCTGGAATGCATACCGAGTATTTTAGTGTTGCTTGATAATGTGTCAGTAATTTTGAACTCTGCTGACGACTCTCCAGGCGTGTTGAAACAAGCAGAAAATTGGCTGGAATTTGGTGTGAGTGTTATCAGCAGGTCAGCGCGTCACCTGTGTCGCTCTCAGCGAGCTGCAGTGAAAGGGAGCCCACTTTTAAATTACACAATGAAGGAAACATCGTGTGCATTTAAGAAATTAAATATTTTTCTTGGTGATTTGGGATATGTTCAAATGTCTGCCCTTTCCCCCCAAGGAATTTAAGTACCTTATAGCTGTGTTTGTGCATTCAAATGTACAGCAATTTCACTTATCATACGATACAAACAATTGTTTGTTCACTTCAAACTAGACTAGACTACTAAAAGTGTATTTCCACATGTCCTGTTGATTTTTTCCTCAGAAAAACACTGTCTTCAGTTCATTTTGGGGAGGCGTGGCTCTCCTTCCTGCTGGCCTTCAGATGAAATCCACCAGTTCGTTTATACAGAAAGAAGAAATCAGTCACAACCTTATCAGACAGAGCCAACTATAGCGAAAAACAAATCATTTGGGAGAACTCTGTGTTTATATTGAGTCCTATCAACATCATTTGTCACACTGACGAAATACCAACTATTTGCCTGCATCAAATATTGCTTCACTCCATCTTCAGGAATGTTGTGAAAAACAGGTTTGGGTTCATGGATGACAGATGAAAAGATTTCTTCTGTGGCTACCTGAGGGTTTTTATTTAATTTGCGCTACTAAGGGAGACTCTGGCAGTGGAATTGTGTACATAGTAATTTAGATTCCAGGTATTCCAGCTGCATATTTTAAGAATGACTAGCTATTTTTAGCTTTTAGCTTTTAGGAAGGGGATATATAAGTGCAAGGTGAGCTCAAATCAGTCTTCATTAGAGCAGGTTTTGGTGTTTTCAGACAGGTATATTCTGACAGATTTTGTACTTATAACTTAACGTTCTTGGGTGTGTGTGTGTTTTTTTTTTAGAACAAGTGTTGAAGTGTTTGTGAGAGTATTATCAATCATGAATCTGTCAAGCACTTTTTGAAAAGCAAATTAATGTGTCAGAGTGAGTGTTGGGGAAAAAAAAAAAATTGTGTTTGCTGGCTTTTCAACAGTCTGGAACAAGAGCTGTTCCTCCAGAGATGTCATGTTAGCACTTGTTGGCATCCCTAAGTACATTTTTGTTTCACATTCCTTTTACAAATTAAGTCAATGATTTTCTGTTGTGCCAGTTTGACTGAAGCAAATAGAGAACTTCTCATGTCTGAGTGTTTTTGGAAGATCTTGAAAGGATCAAGCAATGAATTGCCCAGGAGATAGTCGGACACAATTGTAGTCTGAATTTGGCACAAGATTGCCTCTGGAGATCTCTAGTACGGACATTTGACAAAGTTCAAATCTATGTGGTCTTCTTGTACATATCGTCAAATACCCCAATTTTTTGATGCAACCTGCTTTAAAGAAGTCACAGAATACTTAGTGCAGTTAGAGCGCTCTAAATGATAAGAGTTATACTTATACAACCCAGTTCTAGTTTCAGAAAGTTCTAATAAAACCTTTAATTCGTGGCTATACTTGTATGTTTGAGAGCATCTTCCCATAAACCGACTGATCTCTGTCTCTCCTGTAGGGGTGCTTTCTCTGTTGTGAGACGGTGCATGAAGATCTCCACAGGACAGGAATATGCAGCCAAAATAATCAATACCAAGAAGTTGTCTGCCAGGGGTAAGTGCATTGCCCTCAAAATGTGGCTTTCACCTCGCGAGGGGTTTGTGTGCTGCTACATGTTGTTGCTGTGTTGGAAAGAGACGTGATACGGTCCCACCATTATAGTCTAAGACAGTATCTCTGCTCAAAACTGTTCCTTTTTTTAAACCATGTCGCCCCACAGACCGGCTTCCTCTTCTGTTTTGACTGTACATGCTTTCTCACGCCTTCTTCTTCCAGTCATGTCTGTATTAGCAGGAGGCGGTACGGTTTCAGATGGTAGCAGCCTGGCTTACCACATCTTACTCCTCTGGCCTCAAATTTGCTTTCGCTTTCACGCTCTCATTGCTTTCCATTTTTGCAAGTCCACTCATCAAAGTGGCACCGACACGAAGGAAGCCAGCAGCTCCTTTTTTTTGTGACTCATTCTGTGATATCAACCGCAACCTCTGATTTCTGATGAGCCGTTTGTGACTCACAACACTGTCTTTCACATGAAAACCCGAGCCTGCGAAGGCTCCATTCAGGGGGACACTTCTATCGTTCCCTACCTGTTGACCTTTTTTTGTGCTTGTTTTCATAATGGGGCGTTTATCCGGGAAGCGGAGGCATGCATTCTTTTATTTTGCTCTCCCTACCTTTGTTATTCTCTCCATCATTATCTCTACAGCGTGGGCCGAGGCTCCTGTGGCTCGGAATTTGCACCACATCCATTCCTGTGCAAAATCCTAATGGGCTGATAGGAGATTGCGCAACACAACATGCAAATACACAGACGAGTAGAGATGGGCTGTAAAAATGCACATAGTGATGGTGAGCAACTGCACGGCAGCAACAGATGTAACTGACGTCTCAAGGGAGAAACGGGCGGCTTCCTCTCATTGACAGCTGCATGAAGACGAGCAAAATGGAGAAGTAAATATGGTTTTAAAAAAAGGCAATAATTAAGGAAATACAAATAAATTCAAAATGAGACAATCCACGAAATGATGCATCTCTTTATGGCTCAGTGATACAATATTCATTGCCGGCCCTCTAAAAACTGAAAGTTTGAATGAGAAAGCTGATGATTCATGCGTCTAGTTATTGGTGCCGGAGTGCTGGAGGTGAGGAGGGAACATGAGCGTTAGAGGAAAGGAGAGCAGAAAGATGAGATGTTTGTAGAAGGGGAGTCTATGATTGATTCCATGCTCAGATTGCTTTGGCTGAGAGCCTGAACCTCTCTCACCTTGAGGAGAAAATGAGAGTGAAATAGGAAGACTGGAGACGACCGAGGTGGTGTGTGTATGTATGTGTGTGTGTGAGAGGGGGAGAGAGAGAGAGGGTGTGAGAGTAGGAAAGAGCGCTTGTCAGAATCATTGCTTTTGGGTTACACAGTTTGAAAACCAAATTTTCAAGGAGGAAGTCTAATTATTACTCTGTTACACTTCGGCTTATCTAGAAGAACATTCAAATGATGATCCTGGTTTATCATAACATGGTTCTTCCAAATGAACATTGTTCTGCTGCTCTCGTGCCCCTAGATTGAGTTCAAGATGGCTCATTGTAAAACATCAGATAATCTCCAGATTAATTAATAATGAGCATTAGCTATACAGCCATAGTCGACTTAGATAAAACATCTGTCTGTCCACTTCCTCTTTTTAAAAAAAAAAAAAAAAAAAAAAGTTAAAATGTTATAAATCCTGACAACACTGTAAATGTGCCTTAAAATGGATTATATGCGGAAATCCTGACTATAACCCAGGGAATTTATTACACATGCATTTCAAAGACAGAATGCTGTAGAAGCTTTAAATGTGCTTTAAAGCCTCCAGTCTGCTGAAAGGAGACAAAAAACTGACACAAACTTGTGGCTCAGAATAAGACAATTACAAAATAACACAAAAAAAACCCTTGAGACTGAACTTGTGGTGGTTATGATATCCCTTTACTGACAGATATGATGGTCAAAACTGTGAAAATAAGACATGAGCTATAGTCTCACTGTAGTTGTATTATAATTGACCTGAAATTTATAGTAATATTAATAAAGAATGATTCCATTAATTGGATACATTTCTGTCCCAGTTGTTGATTTAATAAGCTACCTTTTACATTCTTCTTGTTTAACATGGTTATTATTATGCCCCCCCTTGCAATGAGGTTTCCACTTTCAAATTTATAACAACATGTCCACCACCCAGCTCACTGTTGGCTATGTTGAGAAACCACAACACGATTAAAAGAATTACCAAGTGTCGCTGTCACTGAAAAACACAACACAGGTTTCAAAAACAAAGATCACTGACGATAAAAAAATCATTTGTTAATACATTTCTTTTAATGCTAATGCAGCCTCAAATGATGGAAAGCCCAATAGGGATTTTACAAGACAGTGGTGTTATTTTGGAGAGAGAGAGAAAAGCAGCACTGGAGGTGCATTCCTGCCTTCAGACAGACAGGCAGGCAGACAGGCAGACAGACAGACACATACAGTAGTGTTCTGTTAGACCGGCTGACAGATACTGAGGCAGGCAGGCTGAAGCTGAAGGTCACGTTCGATGGAGGGAAACCCCGGAGTCTCTGCCAACACCGCTGCTGCTGCGTGATCAGAAATCCTAAACAGGAAGCTCCAATCCATTGAAGAGGCTTTACGTGGCTGTAAACCTTGGCTTCAAATCAAAGGCAGTGCTTTGTGGTGCAGCGCATTTCCAAGAAAACTGACAGGACTGAAGCACAGCTGAAAATTTACAACTTCAGGATTATCTCTTCACTAAATTTATCTTGGTCATCTTTTTTCCTTGTCCAATTCTGGAAACCGTCATAAGTTGCTGTGTTTTGACAGTGTCAATACATAATGTATTTGCTGCACATCATTGTATATTTTCTCATTTGAAGATACAAACATTGCGTTTTCAAATGTATATGAATGATCATTTCCTATGAGAGCGTGTTTTTATTATGAATTGAAGTGTACTTTCTGAATATTTAATGGGGAAAGCATAGTTCAAGGTCCCCCCTCCACTCAGGGGAATCTTGAAGTGGGCCATTGATATGTAGATGGGACACAGCTTGGATTGAGGGCAGCATTGGTATGACTCCTTAGAGTGCTGTCTTTACTTCCACTGGATCACGATTGTAAAACTCATTTGATTCTAACAGGACAGTTGTAACTAAGCACTATGCCATAATTATTGTTACCTGTGTGTCATTTTTTAAACTGATTTTATGTTAAAAGTGCCATTGCTTCCTATTTTAGTTTGTGGACTTGTGTGCACATTGTGTTACTTCTGTTATTATTATGTTAATTGTTAGTCCAATTGAAGCGACATGTACGGGAAGAAATTGGCGACAGCACTGTAAAGGGTCAAATATGATCCAAAATGGACATGGCAGAGAACAAGCAGACTATTTTGTTCATACTACAGTGGACATATGTGTGGTTCAGATGGGTTGCTTCTTTAAAATATGGGTACAAACCAAGTACTCTTGACAATATTAGTCTGAGAAAAGCTCTAGTCCTGTTCTGTGTTGTTTATGGAGCTGATGATCATGTAGGATAAAAGAGCAAGATCACAGCAGTGGGTGTCAGGTCGAACTGGTTTGTATGACTCTAGTTTAGTTATTAGGGTCTTAAAGACTGATTGCAGTTTCAAACCTGAGCAAAACTCTGTTTCTGTTCAGGCCTGATTCTGAAAAAATCTGAAAAAGTTATAAATACAAAATAAAACTCAAAAACTCAAAAATATACGAAGACTGTAAATTTAAAATTTTACCTGTTTAACTTTATTAATTCTTGTAATTATAATCATTCTATTTGGACAAGGACAACAAATGACTGGGAAAGTGGTTGATTTCTCAAAAACACCTATCTAGGACATTCCAAGGGCTAACAGGTTCATCGGTTACTGGTCATAGTGTCATAATGAGGTATGAAACAGGCAGACTCAGTCATTCATAACCAAAGATGACGTAAGCTTACCACTGCGTTAAACAGGATTGTTCAAAAGATATATCAAGAACTACTACATGAGCTCGGTAGCATTTCGTAAAATCACTGTTGGTGAGCACAGTTCAATTAAAAGTGGTTGCATTCTGTTTTTATTTACATACACTAGGACAAGCACAGAACATGTAACACTATCCAGATGTTAGTGAATTAAAAGCCTGTCTTCTCTGACAGCACGGGCTTGTATGAAGGAAAAACTAGGGCAGCGGTTGAACACAGACCTAGTGATGCTTGGACTCGGTGGAGTGGAAATGATCACTTGACAAACCCACCAGGCTGTGGAAAAGCTAGCTATGGTTCAGGAGCCAGCCGTTCTGTCATATTTTTTTTTTTTTTTTGTTGCTTCTGGAAAATACCCGAGGCAGCAAGGCCCCAGCCGCTCACGGTGAACTCTTCATTCCCATGGAAACAAAAGAAATGGAGAGCTAAATATAGTCTGTGGGGTAATCTAGGCGTTGAAACTTATTACAGTCGTAGTTCTGCTAATTGTGCAAGTGCACAATGCTGCTTGTTTCCTATAAATCACTTGGTTTAAGCACAATTAGCCAAACAATGAGCAGTAATATCATTCACTGAATTCGAAATGGGCCTTTTTGGTCCAACTTCTCTTACTGCCATGAGCACACTCACAAGCTGTAGCTCATCATGCCAGAGACAACTGCTTTGTACATAAGCTGTAACGCAGGTGATGGGTCCTGTCAGTTATATGGAGACTAGGTCAGTGGTACCTAAATCCTTCCTGCCACACACCTTGTGGCACACACACACTGTGTCTAAATAAAGTGCATCATCAGAGCACACACCGCTGTGTGGTGTGTATGCAGTGCCAGCGGTTGGCTTAGCAGCTAATGTCAGTGGCTCACCGTGGCATTTACACAGTACACCGCTAAGGCCAGACATGAAAGAGAGAGATCAAGAGAGATACAGTATATATTGTGTGTGTGTGTGAGTGGTATTTGTGTGTGTCTTGTCACAGTATCTGCAGCTCATCCTTCAGGTCCTGGCTGACTCATAGGGCCCATGACTTGGATGACCAGTGAGCTGTGCACGCAGCCCTGTTCACACAGGCACAAGTGATGAATCAGAAACCCTTGAGAGGATGTCTGTGTTTCCCCATCACCATTTAAATAATCTGTGTCTCTTGCTTGAAGTGTGTCTGCTGACCCTGATTGTCTCTGTCAAGAACCGTAAGCTAACTGCTATCCTATTTTACGCCAATTAGGCAGTATTATTTTCATAAGAAACCCCTCCATGCCATTCGCTGCTGAGAGTCTAGATCAGCCATTTGGCTTTTTGTCTGTTTGTAAGTTTTACCAGCTAATGAACTAATTGTTAGTACAAAATCATCAGATTAAAAGATTTTGAAGCATGTCTTAATGTTTTGTAACATTAAAACACGGCAAATAGTTCATTTAAATTGGTTAATGTATGCAAGGAAGAATTAAAAAACTCAAGATTGTAATTTAATGTTGGCACTTTTTTAATATGTGGTGTGCAGCAGAGTTCTGTTCGAGCAATAATTACGCTTTTTTAGAATAATGATCCTTTTGTTTTTTTGCCACAGGATAGCTAAGAAGACTTATAATACCTCAGTATCTGTCTGGCATCAGTTAGCCATTAGTAAGCTAAGCTTCGTACAGAGTCTGGAAACTGTGAGTTTGCCAGGAAACCTCAAGGAAACCTCAGCTCAAGGAAATCATTGCTCCGATGAACAGTCTGATAGATGTGCTTCTGTAAAACATTCATTTTTATTTTTCAGCTTTTGTACAAAACCCAAAGAATTTCAATTTACTATCATAAGAGTTTATACCAGTGAAAGTTCTCTGTTGAGTAATTTAAACAGGTGAACTGTTGGCATTTTGCTTTATGGATAATAAGTTGATTGTCAAAACGCTAGTTATCTGTCAGTTAAATAATATCCAAAATGCCTGCGATAATGCCTGAATGGCAGTGTGTGAAAGTATCTCAGAACAACCAGACTTAAAAAGAAGTGCTGGTTGCAGCTGCTGTAAGTGTGTGATGTGTAGCAGGTTTTTCCATCTCTTCATCACTCCTTTTGTTTCTGCTCTTTTGCCCTTTAGAACTCTGTTTCTGAAGGGTCTCTCAGCCTCCAGTGTCTGTGTGCTTGAAAAAAAAGCCCCCGTGTCCCTCTTTGACTTGTTCAGCCCTAAAACAAGGTTATAGAACATATATCCGTTGTGACATACTAAATGTGAAACCCAGCCCTTTCAGTTTCTCACGTCTACGTCATATCTAAGTGGTATGTGAAGCAGATATCTCTCAACAGTCACGTTTGGGGTGTGATTCCACCGATACCAAAAATCCAGACACCTCTTGTTTTCTCTGAGCTCTGAGTGAGTTTCATCAGGGGAAAACAGATGGAGTTTTGTTTTCTCTCCTTGCGATTTTTTTTCTCTCCACTGTGTGTTTAACCCCCTGTGATTGATTCAGCTGAGACAAAGGGCTCTCTCTCTTTTACTGGTACTGAACTGTATTATCAGCCCACACTCAATCCATCTGAAAGAGGAAAGTGAGAAAGATTTGGTTAAAATGCACCAATGAATCTAAACAGTATTCCAATCCCATATGTGTATAGTGTTTGTATGTTTGTAATAACGTACCCCAGACTCCCTCTTCTTGTAAGTGATGCACAGCTGCGTGCAGCACGCTAAAAATACCTCATTAGAACGAAGCAAGGGAGCATGAAAAAACAGAAATCAGGCTGCCATGTTATAGAGCAACTGTCAGCGGCGGTGGAGGACTCCCCAGTCCAAAGCGAAGGGTATTTTCATCTCTGCCTGCGTAATTTCCCCATCCATCAACCGGCAGGAGAAAGACTAACTGTTCCAGCCTTTCTGTTTTTAAATAGTAATTAATGTTATTTTCTCTTCAGCTCCAGCTAGCTCGTGTCCAAGCTGAGGAAAGGGATGCACTGGTGGGGGGGAAATGATAGAAAAGAGGACAACAACTGAGGGAAAATCAACAATATGAAATATTTATGATAAGAAAAACATGTTGCAGAAGGTGGATGTAGAAAGTAGATCAAAGGCCACATTAAAAAAAAACACAACATCTATTAAACAGTGCGGGACACCAGTTAACAACAGTTTGCCTTGTGTTCCTCACTATAACATTAAAACGTATCAGGATTCAATAGTTCAAAGTTCTTTTTAATATCCAGGCAGCAGATGGCAGGTATTGACAGTTTGATGATGAAATACATTGGACACTAAGCTGCTTTGTCTGCTATCAGCCGCTCCATCAAAGCCTGCAGGAGGCACCTCATCAATACTGATAAACTGCATTGTCTTTTCTCTCGTGAAATATTAACAGTGGATGGATTTCTGTGGATTAGTGCTTCAGTCCCACTGAAGTCCAGCCTTTGTTTGATGAATCAAGCTGGAGACCAAATGGAAGATAAACAGCAACTTTTCCGTCGGTCGGATTCCCGTCAGCTAGAATCCGCCTGGGAGCAATTAGTTACCTTATGATTACCTTATAATTTGGAATTGGAAAAAACAGAATTGAAAATTTTAATTTTAATGTTTTATAGTTCTTATGGTTTGATGAATGACAGAAAAGTAATACAACTTCAACTATTTGATGAATTATCAGCAGTCAGAAAATAAGCTAAACAGTCGATGGTTCCAGCTTCTCAGATGTAAGAATCAGCTGCTTTTCGTGTTTTTTTTATTTTCATTTATATTTTATTGTTCTGCATTGTTGGTTTGAAAGGTTGTAGTAGCTGCAGTACATCCACCTGAGGCCCCTCCGAACATGTCTTTCATTGGTGTCATCCACTCAGGTGCCACCTCTTCCCGTCTCTTTGAAACAGGGATAAACTGGAGTATTCCCTTTGGGCTTTATTCTAAATCCTCATTTAGCCAAGTAGGGCAGCCACCTGAGGGACAGGCTGCCTGCTTTAATTAGGACTTCTTTGTCTGTCAGACAGAGACTGGCCACTCCAATCTAGAGACGGCATCTTCCAGTGGTGCTCTCTTCTGTCTTAATAAATTAGTCTACTGGCTGAGTAAGAGCACATGGTCTGTCTCTCTCTGTCCCTTCAAAGCTTCTGTAAAGCTCGGTAATGATATCTTTTCTACACTCTGTGTCCCTTTTCTAATATTTATGCTTCTTGTGAATGGAGTCATTATTCTTTATGGTACTCCTCCTGAACTTTGGATCTCTGTGCTCATCACTTGTTTTCTGCGGAGATGAGGATAGAGTGTGAATGTGTCGATGACCTGTGGGAGATGTAGTCCCAGAACTCTTCACAAGTACATCCAAAACACACTCCCTGGTTTATCTAATGTATTCATGTTATGCTGCTCGAGTTCACAAGTGGGTGTGGAGGATGGGAGTTTCCTCCCGCTGAAGGATTTGCCCTTGAAATGAAAAAGAAAAAAACAGGTACTTCTTTCATAATGTTTATCCTTGTCAGTTCCACAGAGGTGAAGAGAAGTAAACACAGAAGAGCACATACATGCACTGAATACAATGTTAAGAATTTTAGTAGATTCAAGCTTTAAAAGTCACAAAATATTCCAAAATGCTGTTTTGACATTGTACATTTAGATTCATGCTCTGTTTGGAGCATGAGGCAATACTGATATCAGCAGTAATACTAAATGTAAAAGGGAGCAAAGTATAAACAGAGAAACTACATGTTAGCTTAGGAGGTCTTAGGATTTTATGGTGCTCATAAAGCTGATCAGTATCACTACTTATTTTTTTATTATTGTAATTAGAATAGAGTGCCAGCTACCGTTGCCTCATTAGATTTATGATGTTTTTTCACATTCAGTTGTGATTCTTGCCACCATAGTGTATAACTATTTTGCACCTGAAAGTAGGATTAGCTAGGCTTTCTTTAGCTTACAGTGACATCCTTTGCTTTGATTCAAGCTTTAGATTTAGCAAACATGAGTAGCTTCTTTTGCAAACATAACTGAAACAAGGGGAGTAGTGCATTTATAGTGGACTATTTTCAGTCACTGATTTGGTGCAGCAGTGGTGAGTGTAATAGGCAGGAAGTTGAGTGTGTTGACTCAAAAGAAACTACTATGTTTGTGGTAATAAAGGAACGTACAGTGTTTGCCAGTGTTGGGAGTGTGCGACGTTGATGTGTTTTCAATTACTTTTGGACCGAAATGAAGCTCTTTGGAGCACCGCATTACTGAATGATTACCACACTTGGCACAGAGCAGCAAAATCCCCAGTTTGATTCAAGAAAGGGATCTTTGTTGCATGCTGCCATACCCCACCCGAAACCTTCGCCTGCTGTCTGCCTTCTAACTTTTGACTGTTTTGTTGAAATGCCACAAATGACCTGTGGCACACTGGGATAAACTGCTGCAGGTTTTTTGAGTGCAGACAAGGCTTGCTGATATGATCAAATCAGGGTTTTTGTTTCGTAAGACTGACTAATAATAATAATGATATAGAGTGTAGAAATCTCAAAACTTGCTTACAGCTTCTAGATGCATTGCTTAAACTGCTTCTCCTGGATTGCATTGCATCATCTCTCTGGCACATGAACCAACACCCCCTTACAGCAAAGCATCCTTGGGGGATGCCCGTTTTAGTCTCTGAACATTACAAGAACTCAAAAACATTAGCACAAAATTATGATAAAAGCTTCACATTGAATACATTTGGTTAATACTCTACTCTACTTTGATAAAGTGATTTATTCAGACCATTTAGACTCAATATTAATCATCTTGAGACTACTATGTCCGCAGAGCTTTCGGTCTTACGATAACCCAGTGTTGTTAAAACGGCACCATGAGGCTTCTCCTGTAATAATTAATGGTTACTACAACACTAATGGAGTTGCCTCATGTCCCAAAGGGGCACTATCTGGAATATGTAAGTAATACAGCCTCTCTAATGTTTGGACAGCCTACACTTGTTGTGCCCCAGCAGCAGCAGTGGTGAAACACTGCCAGAATCATGCTCGAGGCGTGGATCCCTCCATGGACACCGCTGGCCAAAATCCTGTTTGGTGTCCCTCCTCCCTGGCTTCCCTTCCCTCAATATGTTTTCTCTCAGTGGATGAAATCAGGGATTGCATCATTTCACTGGAGTTGATTCGAGCCATGTTTTCAGGAAAGTCACTTTAGGAAAGTCAGGCTTTAGTGGTGCATCAAGGCAGACGGTGTGGATTTGTTATCCCAGCAAAAGCAAAACCTAAATCCCCTCTACCATGTTTCAACCTGTTTAAATATGTTGACTTGAGCCTCAAAAACATGATAATATACCAAATCAGCAGTGTTTGACCTTTTTTTAGAACTCAAAAACTAAAAAAAGAAAACAACTATAAAATTGTCATTGTTATTTGAAATTGCCACACTGTGGATGAATTTTAGAAAAAAATTAAAAAGCTGGCTTTGCTTCCGGTCAAGCACTGTGTGATGGAGCCAGAGGTCATCGGGATCCAAAACGATGCAAAATCAGAGACTAACAGCTTTGTTTGGGCCGGTGGCTGGTGGAAGATTTTAATGTGTACAAGCATATTTAGAGAGTCTGAGCTAATGTGCACATTAGTAGCATGGGCAATGTGATCCCATCTATATTCACACATTGCATTATGTAAATAATGTACCCTTTACTTAACAAGAAAACACAGCAAAATTGACTTTAGACCACTGCTTTGTGGCCGATCACACAAAGGTAGCAATGCAACAACAATGCCCCTGACCACAACATGCTCCTGGGTTCACAGATGGGTGCAAACACACAAACAACATGGGTGCTTGGTGTGAAAATGGCTTAGCTGTGTCATTTGGAACCTTGCAGTCACACTTGCAGAGCAATGTGCCAGTTATAGGAACCAGCCCTAAACGTTTGTTTCCAGACTATTTCAGCAGACAAACCAACTGGTTGCTAAGTTTCATTTGTCGTCAGTTCGCTCGCCGAACTTTAGATAGAAAGATCTCACAGTGAGTGATGTTGCCATGGCAGTGTTAACACAAAGCTCTGGTTCTGTATTTATGCTTCAAAGTCCAATATTAAAACCAGACCTTGACTCAACCTGGATAGGTGCTATTTCCATTTCTTTTCACCATTGTGAACTTATTTTTTTAATGTCTCCTAAAGTGATACTAATAATAATTTTGCATCTATTTATGACTAGTTATTCTTAGTTTTTTAAAAGACAGAGTGGAAGAAAATGGAACAGGATGTATAAATAAAATCAGAAAATGGAAATCGAAACATTACAAAAAGAAGCTTTTGTTGGATGGAATGACCTGTATGACGTCTGTTAAAGCAAGAGAGAGGTCAAAATCCGTATTGGCTTTCTGTGAAAAAAAGACACACTCCCTCTTCAAATGCTATGCTTTTATTAAAAACAAGTTTTTTTGAAAAAGAAGTGAAGTAAAGGTCGGGGTAATGGAGGAGAAAGATGTAAGTAAAAAGAAGAGAGACAGGCAGAGGTTAATGATGTCTTTTCTGCAAGGTTTTCCTGAGCGCAATATATATAGAGGGCACGATTGGTTAAAAGGACACAAATTGGGTGAGGAAACATGGGGTGAATGAAAGACGAAGGCTAGAGAGATATCGCAGAGCTTTTTGATTTTTCAGAGAGAAGCAGTGATATCAGCTCAGAGAAATAATCAGTGTGTGAGCAAGAGTTAGTGTAGGTCAAGTTTTTCTGCTTGATGATGAGCAGACTGAACAAAGCGCAGTGTTACCTTTAATAACGTTACAGTTTCTCTTAGTTTGAACATTGTTGAAAACATTTGTTAAATAGTGAGTACACAGCTCAACAAAATCTTTATAAAAAAAATAATGTTTTTAAACATTTTAATGTAAAATGTTGTATATTATACATGTACATGAAAGAAATAAAACATTTCAGGAAATATCCGATCAAATGAGTAAACTGTAGTACATAAGAAACTCTGAGCCTTAAAACTTCCCGTCTTATGAAATGAAAAGAATCTGGGCTCAACAAGTTTTATCTTATCATGTTTCCAACGATATTTGACGTATTTACACCCATTTCTGACATAGTTACACCTTCTGAGGATGAAATCAATCCGAGGGATTTCTCAGGAGAAGACAGGCCGCTCTCAGTGGTGTTGATCTGTTCAAACCTTACAGTCTGTCAGAGCTGCCGTTCCGCCCGTTCGAGCAAGATAACACGCCGAGTCAGCATTTCTTATCACAAGTTTCGAGTGCTTTAGCAAGCACAGTGGCTCTTTAGATTTTCAGAAATATTCACTTACCCAATTAATAATTGACAGACAGCTGACTTGATGATAATAAGTTATTAATATTCCAGCCAGATTTGTTGTGAATGCATCTCGTTCGCACATTGCTCACAAACCCAATAAATTGTTCCCTTTTTTATTTTGATGCTGTATCATCTTTCCCTCTTTCATCCCACCTCATTTTTCTCTTGCTTTCTCCCTTTCCAGGTCCTAGTTTTTGTTGAGAGTTTCCCCTGGAACATTTTTGGCTTTTTTTCATGTCAGTTTTGAATATTGTGGCGAGAGAGCAGGGGAAGTCTCCCTGAACAGATGTTCACTTTGCTGGGCGGTGCTGAACTGGGCACAGAAACAGTGAGCTTGTGCTGTCGTTCCACTAAATACAGGGGTCCCACTTTCACTATAGTGACAGAAGTGAATGAAATGGGCTTTCTCCTGGGCTGACATGAACATGAGGTCAAGCTGAAGGCCTGAAGAGAAACAAAAGATGAATTACTCTGATTACTGAGCCTAAACAAAGCTGATGACTGATCACTGCCATTCAGAGCTGACTATTCAGATTACATGCTCAACAAGTTTTTTTCTCTTAGATTCTTCAGGTCCAGACTGTTTCATGTAGGTACAAAGAAAAGCATGTCATCCTCATGTTATTCTGCACAGTTTTAATCTGAAACCTGTTTCTAATGTTTTCCAAATCAGATAAGTCAAGTTTTGAAATACGGATGTGTTTTTTGTTTGTTTTTTTTTTCCCGTGAGACAGACCGTGGCCATTTTTGCACTTATCTTTGAGCTGCCCACTCGCTTTGACCCTGTGTGTTGCGACTGCATCTCCTTAGTGTCGTCCTCGGCATGTTATCCCAATCAGCCGTCTTATTATAGGTAAGAAATTAGGGTCACAACTTTATCGTTGTGCTTTTTTATTCCAAGGAGACAAAAATGATCACACTTTCTCCTCATTTGCAGAGTGTGAAATGAAGTCTGTTATGCAGACGGCTTCAACCCTTTTATCTAAATGTCCCAGCAATGATCACGGTGTGAGGTTTGGAATTAATACACAGCTGCTGCTTTTTTTTCAGACTTTACAGAAAATTTTGTGCCTGTAACTGTTCCTTTTTTAAGTTATCATTTAAAAAAAATACCGATGTTAGCCGTCTTGTGAAATGTGGCATGCTTCTTTTCTTTCCATTAGATCCCCATTAGATCTGAGTCTGGGAAATGGTCACGGCTGCGGCAGTGAAAGATAATTGAGGTTGTGTCACACCGCTGCCGAGATTAAACGCCTCCACTTGAGGGTGACTCAGTTCTATAAATTGACTCAATGAGCTACAAGAGAGGAAAAATGTGTGCATGTCCATGTTCTCTTGTGTTAAGTGTGTGTGTGTGTGATTTAACAGTTTTATATGTCAGAACATTTGTGTCACAGCTCTGATTCTCTCTTTTTTTTCGGTTCGAGTTGCTGTTCATCAAAAGCAAATTGGGGCCACAGGTGCCAACCTGTTAAATAAATGAGACTAAGAAGAGCCATTAGGAGGAACTTGCAGGCACTAGTGTATTGAACAAGTCTATTCAAACAAACCTGCCACTCTGTGATACTTGTAGAAAGAGATTTGTTCTGAAAGACAAAATCTTCCACTTGCAGAGATGCTTTTAAAACAGTCAATACAACAATACTGGATCAAAAATCTTCAGTACTAACTTATAGTAACTTATCATACATGTGTATTAGTCAAACATTTCTCCTGCCAGAGATGTATGATGCACAGAACCTGTTTTTTTCCAGTTGCTGGCTTGCTTTTGTCCCTGTTAGCTAATGATAGTCCGCTATCTTTTTCCTCCTACGCCAGACCAGAATAAAGCAGCTTGAACAGGCGGTGATGTGGTACTACACTTTTTCCTTCCTTTTTAAGTGTGTGATACATGTTTGTGTGACGGTCGTTATTGTTGTTTGATTTTGCAATTCAGATATGAAGTTATGAGTCTTTTAATTGTGTTTTTAAAAGGGAAATGTACTCATTTCCCATATTCATTGCATTTGTGCAAAACGTTAAATATGCCTAAAGTGTCTTCAGAGTGAGCAGCGTAATAAATGTTTGATAAGTATTAAAAAGATGTGACCTTACAAGTCCTCTCTACCCCACCTGTAAACCTTTCTCAAGGCCCTGGGCAATATTAGCTGCCACTCCCAAATCTCCAAAAACCGGATCATCAGTCATTAAGTTGCAGTGTGGGTAACATAGGTGCCATGTTTTGACAAGTAGGTAAGATGACAAACCTGGTTCTGCTGCATCAATTAAATGTGATTCTTTTATTTCAAAATTGTGAGTCCAGTAAAGTAATAAGACTGCAACGATATAAGCCATTTAAGTAATCTTTTAAAGTAGATGAGCATTATTCAAGACTCTTATTTTGGTGGTTTAAAAGGCTCAAACGCGCCTCCCGCTGGCCACACGTTCATCAGGTAGCAGTACAGCTGTCATCATGTAGAGCATGATAAGGCACCAAATGCTGATCTATGAAACCTCTGCACACAGGATCGTTCAGGACAAAATCGGGTTAGAGCAGGAGCTGCACCAAATCCAATGTTGGATTTATGTTTTTCTGTGCTTGCGTGTGTAATCCAGGGTTTATAATCCCAGTCTCGTGCTGCTGTTGCTGCATCACAGCCAGACCCTCACACACCTCCTCCACATGCTCAACCCTTTCTGGATTATATCCTTTCCTGCTTTTGTTTTCTTTCAGTCATACATCTGTCAAAAAGTGGGTCAGAGTGGGTTTGGACAAATGACAGCTGGGAGTTGAGAAGGAGACGAAGAAGAAGAAGAGAGTGTCCCTCAGAGAGCATTAAAATCACATTTGAAACTCTAAATATTGCTCAAGGTCCTCTACAGGGCTTCAGCTTTTCCATTCATTAATAGAGGACAAGATTAAAAGGCATCATCACTTCTTCCAAACCAATGTTTTCCATAAGAAGGGACTGAATTTAAGCCCGATATTAATGCAAGAATAAAGGTAAGTATTGAGGTTGAGCGCCGCTTTAGTCTGTTAAGCACAGAGTGCAAAGAGTAAACACAACAGCATGGTCCTAGTTCAGCTAGCACGACCTCGCTGCACATATGTTCCTGACTAATCATTTATTCATGCCCGGAGTTACAAAAAAAAATAAAGGAAATTTCCAGGAATTTTTATGACACATACGTCTGTGACACACACGCACACAGTTTCCCTCAGGCCCACAGTGTGATCACTTTCCCCTTTAATCCCATAGACTCAATCAGATTAGAGTGCTGCTCTAATGTAAGTTTGGCATCAGACCACATTTCCCGCCGTGCTTGTACTCTGCAGCCCGTGTCGAAAACATGAACACACACTTGCAGGACGGTGCCATGAACTCATCTCTGCCTTCTGAATGCCTCTTCGAAAGCATGATTTTAATTTCATTCATTTTTGAGAGGAAATACAAACCCTTCAAAGCTTCATTTAAAACTGCTAAATCACTTTAAGTGATTTTTCTTCTTTTTTTCTCTTCCATGTGTGGAAAAAAAAGGAAATATAACACGCACAGCTTGTGTCCTAAAATAGTTGGTAATGACTTGTGAGCCTAGAACAATTAATTAGAGGTTAGATGGGTTAAACTTAATGGAAGTTTGTAACAGAGCCCCCATTCTGTGCAGCCGAGTGAAAGCCAACAAGTTGACTCATTAAACAAACTGTGACTCACACCTGAAGCACGGAGCTGCTGAGACAGACTGTAGTAAAATGTGGCAGGTCAAACCCAGTTAAGGACGCTCATTTCAGGGTCAGTTTGACTCTGCGGCTGCTGCCTTGAAGCCTCATTTATCAAAGTTTGTGTATGAAAAGTTCTTCATCTACGTATATAATCAGAAACAACTCATTTAGATGATGAAATGCCTCTGTATCGCTATATGCAATCTGCAAAACATCCCTTGCAGTTCACGTCTTTGTGTTGTGGAAAGAAAGGAACAAATTGGAAAGAAAAATAAAGAGCAACAATGTGGGCAGTGAGGTTGTGGTTCTGCTGAACCACAATATTTTATCTGGCACTGTGACACGGATCCAAGAAGGGGGAAACAATGATAAAGTGGGGAGCAAGTGACTAATACTGTGGCAGAGATGAAGACATAATGATTTGACCCAGAAAAAAAAAAGGGAAAGCACTCGCCAAAGAGAAATTAGTAGGCTTTCTGAGGAAGGGGGGCAGACTCCCACTTCAGTGTCATCCAGACATGACGAAATAGCTGTAATTAGCAGCGAAACATTTGTAAAAGATGTAATCACCTATGATGACTAAGAGACACCGACCACCGAGGAAGTGGTGAGCTTTTTGCTTTTAACTACGGCATTTTGTCATTTTTTTTAACATTTGCAGCGCTGGGAAATTTTCGAATCATTAGTAATATCATAAAACAGAGCTGTTCTTAATGATTGCAGAATGATTGTAATTAAATGTCGACTGCCAGGCCGCTTCGCTCGATACTGCACGACTGATGATGATGAAGAAGTAAAGGCTGTGGGAGTTGAATGTAAATGTCATATTATTGAACTCCTCCTGCATGAAATTCTTTTCAAAGTGATGAAATAAACTGATGAGGATAAACAAAGAATTGAAGGAGTGTTTGTGATGTGCTCATAGTTACAAACCCAAAGCCAGTGAACACAGTGGATGTTTAAGTTGCAGAATCTGATCGGGACCTTCATCATATGAACAGAAACATGACTCCAAATGAGTGTTTATGTTGCCTGGTTCTCTGAAACATGACATCTCATTATATATAATCACATTAACATTAAGTAATGCAGCTTTAATTAAAATCATCAGAAGAAAATAAAGGATATCAAAAGAAATTGGTCAGAAATAGGGCAGATTGTTCAGACTGGTGGTTCTCCTCTCACAAGCTCCTTCATTAGTTCCTCTTCAAAAAGACTTCCTTCATAAAAATTAGGTTGTGAAAAAAAAACTCCAACATTATTATTTGTGTACGTCTCAAATAAGAGGAAACACATAATCTTAGTTATTAAACCATGTTCTTTTTAATTTATGTTCTCTTTTCCATCCTTTTTTCTTTTACTTATCTTTTCTCGCACATTTCTTCACTCTGTATAAGCCTGTATTAGAATGATAAAAGCTTTCTTACACTGTTTTTCTTTCAGTACTTTGTAAATCAGATGATGAAATTTGAAGATGGAATTTTCCAAACTTCTGCCTGCAAAACAACTTCTGTGTTCTACACAGTCCACAGCCCCCTACTTTCTAGCAGATGTAAGACTCCACAGCTGTGATCTTGGATAAAATGTTATATTTTTATAGTTTGTGAAAAAATGCTGACACAGCAGCACAAAAATGACAGAGGGATATTGACTTTTATCTAGAGGAAAGTGTTATTAGAAATTTGACTGCAGTGTTGGAAAGATTTTGGAACATAACAATGGAAAACAAAATCACCAGTGTTTAGTGATATTTTGCTGGAATGCAAGTAATGCACCTTTGACCTCGGAGTTTCCATCATTTGCTGGTCGGGAGAGGATGTGAGGCGTGGGAGGATTCAGATGAGGGCTTTTGACCACAGACAGGCAAAGCTTCTGCACAGATTAGTATGAATACAATTTGATTTCACATGAGGACTATTGCTGCATGTCATCCCCACACATCCTGTCTGTATTTATACTGCCAGTAATCAAAATAAAAGCATGCATGTGATAAAAAATTCCACACACATCCTGTCCGTATTTATATCGCCAGCTTTCAAAATAAAAGCATGCATGTGATTAAAAAAATGATTGTACGCCATTCAGTGACTCCCTGCAACAGAAGGGAAAAGTGCATCTCCCTATTAGCAAAGAAGCTACGCACATATATGCGAGAGGCACAGCAGCTTAATGTCACTGGTTATTTGAATCTTGATCAGAATCCATCATGATCTCATGTCAACAAGTGAAACATTCTGTATGTTTGAGTTTTAATCTTCTTTCCTCTTGTTTCCTTTGTCCTGCAAAGTTTTCAACTACAGTTTTCAGTTTAGATGCCTAAATATTATACAGTCTTGGCTGCTCTGATATTACAGGGTTCATTGAAATGTTTAAAATCACCAAAAGCAATGTCTCTAATCATTACAAAAAATAAATCACTTGGAAAGCTTGTGCTGCACGACATGATTCAAAAACTATTCTGGCCTGCAGGGACTAATAGAAATGAATATAGACGTCCATGCCGGTGAGAGTCTCTAAATGAGCCATTATAATTTGCATATAATAATTATTATTATGCATACAGTTAGATTTGGATGACATTGGAGTAGCACATTACTATTCTAAACAGAGTGAATAACTGGAAAGAGTTGAAGTTGCAGCTCACACATTCAACACTGTAAACCTGCCAAAATGAGATCTAATTTTGCCAGTGATCATTCTGACTGAGCCAGGAGGCTTCCTCACCCCGCCTTGGCAATCCAACTGCTGCTATGCTGTCTAGTCGGTGTAAAAAATGACTCTATTCCCTGTTGCTTTTTTTCTGTTTTTGTTCCAAGCTCAAACACAGCGTTCTTGGACAGAAATGAAACCAAAGCACACTGTTTAGAGAAGACAGGATTGATGATGGTTGACTCACAATGCCGCACATTCATAAAGAGCTTAGAGGCGTAATATGTTTATGTTAGGTGGTGATAGATGAGTTTTTTTGCGACATTATAGATATTGAGGAAAAAAAGATAAAATGTGAAAAGGTGACAAAAGCTTGAAATGGTAAAAGAACAAGGAAAAGGATGAAGATGGAGAGAGAAGATGAAAGTGAGAGATGTAAGAGAGTGTGGGCGGCGGTAAATAAAGGTCGCCAGCGGGGGATGTTCTTAGAGCCATATGTGCCTGGGGTTTGACAGGCAGGTCATGTGCTGCCGTGTGTTTGCCCTCTTTAACCTGCAAACTACATGAGGAGATTATGGTCCTATGAAATTCATTTCCTTTTTTTTCCAAGTTCAGCTTTATTTTTTCCCGAATTAAATTTTTTTCATATTCGAAATCTGTTTTTTACCTTTTACACAAATTTTTACCAATTTTAGAGAGTGTGCTCATTATGTTAATTAATAAAATGTCCAGAAGTTAAATAAAGAATAAATAATAGTAATAACCTCAAATTTATTGATGCAACACATCCTCGTCCTCAGTACTTCCAGTCAAAACAAATACTGCATAATGATACTACAAAATATAAAAGCACAGTGTTTTTCCTTTTTTCACGTGACTTTTGGACGACAAGTGGTCATTACATGTATTTTTATGTTTTCAATCAACAATATGTTGACAGAAATTACATAAACAGCATATCATCTGACATGTAGAGTCATTTGGAAACTGCGTGGCTCTGTGTTTTGGAGTAAGTGTTGAGTTATGTAGTTTTTATGCTGACGTAGCCAGCATTACAGATGCCACTTCAACACCCTTTAATTTTTTGGGAAGGGGGCAGGTGAGGGTTTGTGAAGTGATGCTCAGGTTGTGCCACACATTGGTGAGCCCCAGAATATAAGTTTCTCTTTCTCAGAAAAACAACATTTTAGTCAAAGCAGGTAGATTTCCACGATGTTCTGCATCTAACAGTAGATTCTGTTTTTATTGGCCGATTCAACAATTTCATCCTTGATTCAGTGATGGTGGAATTCATAGGGCCCGAGGAGATTTGACACAACAGAACTGGCTGTCATACATCAACAGGTTGTTTCTGCAGCTGTCTGCATTTCTTTCCTTTGCAAAATGAAAACCAGTGAAAAGCTTTGATGGCCACATGAGAGGACCAACTCTTGTTCTTTCTCAGCTTTTGGTGGCAGCCTTAATCTCTTAAACCCTGGTTGATCGCAGAACTATTACCTGTACCCCTTGAAGTTTGTGTGCACAAACATGTGTTGTTCTGTTTTCATAAGCATCTAAATGTAGAGTCACACCCACATTAGTCCCACTGCTGCTGTCAAAGCAGGTGCAGACTTGCAGAGACTCAAAGAAAACCTAGGAGTGTTTGTCTGTCATTTGTGGGTTAGCCGGGGTTCAGTGCAGATTTTGGAATAGATTGCTGCCATACAGTGCAAAAGAAGTCTTGCAGTAACTTTGATTCAGCTGCAGAAAATAAACCACATTTACACTGTTTTCCTGTGGCAGCTTTTTGTGTCTCCATGGTGACCAACATGAGTTATTTTGACCCGACTTTGTTTTTCTGTGCATTAGTCCCCTCCGTTCATACAACAGATGCCACTAGAGCTGCAGTGAAACAGACTTTCATTATTCTACTGATTAATTGTTAAGGTTAGAAAATGTAAAAAATCTGCTTCAACACTTAAACATCAAATGTAAATACACCAAAGTTTTGTCTGATTATTTTTTCAAAACATTTAAACATTCAATTTTCCATTTAAACCGACTAACAAAAACAGAAAAATCTCATAATGAGGGAGGCTTGTCAAAGAAAATGATTGTTTTTTGCATAATAAATTAACTTTTTAACAGCAAAACATGTTTGCTGATTATTTTTTCTGTCTTTCAACTAATGAGTCAGTCATTTAATCATCAAAGTGGAACCACTGATGGTAAAATCCTGTTAAATGGTGCACTTCATGACTTCTCTGTGGCATTTTCAGCCTCAACCTGATTATTGGTGTCTGCTGTTTTGACTAAAAATAGCCCTGCTTTAAAAAAAAGAAAAAAAGGCTGTGTTGATGTAAGCATGTTGCAACAGGTACAAGTTTGAGTAACACATCCAAGAATTTCAAGGTAAATTTGATGCCAAAACACCGCATAGCAGCTGAATATGATGCAAGAGCTTACACCTGTTCACAGCTCTGGTTTTTTGACCTCAGTCAGTGTGACTGAGAATTAATATGTCCTGCCTGGAATGTGCTCCTGTAAATGCGGGTTGGATCATGGAGATTCACATCTTGGACTTTCTAAAGGATTTTTGTGCAAGGCCTTCCCCCGCATACTTAAAAACCCAAAAACCAAAGCAAAACTGAGAATCCAGTATTTTTTAACCTGCATGCTAGAGCTGGGTGATATGAACTATAAAAATATCATAATCTGGCATTTTCAAGCTAAATTAAGATCCATGATATAATCAGTTTCATGGTATATGTTGTATGATGGAGTCTGCTAGCTGTTCAGATGAAACCAGATGTTTGATGTCACAAGCCCTTTATTTAAAATAACTTATCAAATAAAATTAAAAGACACGGTTTCAATCTTTTTTTTTTAAATACACAACTTGTAAATGAAAACATTATGAAGTAAGTGCAGAACAATTACTTGTTTTCTTATCCTGCTTAATAAACTGCACAGCTGTGTTTGTACTACCGCACATGTCATCTTTCAAATCCAGACCATCTGAAAATAATAAAACCATTGTTTTTCCTCTGCAAGTTGGTCTCTTTTTCACATGCACTGCAACCAGTGATTGATGGTTTTGATAAGGTGTTGTGCTAAAATAAGGTGCACACACACTGAAAATCGTATTGTCCTGAGTTGACTAGTGTATCATCAAATCATAAAACTGACATTTTAAACAAATCCCATTTATGATATATTTTCTACATTTTTCTGGTTGAAATCAGATCTCATTTATGGCAAGAAAAACAAGGAAACATTGGAAATATAGTCCTGGGAAAAAGTTATGCGAAAAAAAATCCACCTTTGTGTGAAGGTCTTGTTACAGTGAAAGGGTGAAAGATGGCGATAGCGTCTACAATTTTGCAATTAAAAATGACAGCGGCATTTTTATATATTTCAATTACAAAACACTCCTTTAAAATTTCAGTGTCATTAGTTTCAATTTAAATAATACCCCTTGTCTTGTGATGATATTTGTGTCGTAATTTGAATTGATGACCACTTAATTTTTACAAGACATTCATTGGTAATGTGTCATGGTGCCGTTACTTACTTGACTGTAATTACAAGGTTTACCTCTCCACTTTGGTGTCAGGAGAGCAGTCTTTTTGAATTTCACACTTATCTGCTTTATCACAGAAACTCTGCTCTTGCTCTTTTACAGTCGCAGATTAGAAAAGGAGAGGGGATTATGGGTCGGCCCATTTCAGTGGGATTTTCCGAGCTCCCACCATTTTTATGTACTGCTGTTATCACCACAAACTGCAGACAGGGTGTCAGCGAATTGACTTTGCAGTGCAGATATCATATTACTGTTCAGCACAACACATGTTTTATTTGGTAAAATAAATAAAAAAATTGAGAGGAAATATTTTTTAAAAACTATTAAAATTCACAAATGAAAAAATATCAGAGAGCAAGCTATCCCCTGAGGCCTCCATAGAAACAGACATGGTGATGTAACCCTAACTTAACCTTCAGCCAGTTAAATGCTTTCAAATCTTTGGGGAGTGGGTTTAGGGAGAAAACACTGCAACTGTATGAAATTATTTTTTTGATGCAAGATTTATGAACTCACTAAGCAAAGTAAAGAGAAATTTAATAGAGAACTTGAATGACTCCGAGATGCTCCTTTCAAATTAGCTGCAATTTGAATGGACTAAACCCTAAAAGCTTGTATGTGCTGGAGATTGTGTTTAACTGCAGTAACAACATGGCTGCTTTCTTGCCGGCATAATGGGAATCGTTTCCTACCACTGCTTTATCCATCTTGCTAGAACAATTGACGAAGGATTAGTTTTTGTCAGTCAACTGGTATTTGAAGAAAAAACATGTTAATAATAGAAATTTAATATCAAAGCAAAAATTTGCTACCAAAATCTTGGTAAATACATCAATGTTACTGTATATGTACAAAAACTTTTTGTACCCCTTTATTTATTTCTGATAGTGAAAAAAAATATATTTTGGCAGATGTAACTTTTTTACATTAACACCCAATGTAAAAGACGTGGATAAAACAACCTTAATTTGAGTAATAAGAAATCCAAAAGACTTTTCTGAACAGATTTTACACACTTTTAAAATAAACTTTGTCAGTGTTTCCCGTTAATTAACCAGACTGTGGTCCCCTGCCACTTTGTTTTTGCTTCAGGAAAGCATCCCTCACCACAAGCCCCCCCATTTAATTACCAGTGTTCAATAGCAAAAGATAATGTTGCATAAAAATACCAAGTGAATTATACTTCAGCCTGCAGGACATACAGCTTTTACAGTGATAATCCAAGATAAATGGAAAAGGAAAGAATCAAAGTGATTATTATATCGTTACCATGTGAACAGACTCTTGTGAATGTGTGACTTGGTACTCAGCACTGTTTGTGATCACATTGGAAAGTATGTATTTAGTCAATGTTTTTTCTTATAAAATAAATAGATATGGAACTTTAATTCTACATAAATCACCAAATTTCATTATTCTGTTGAGGGTAACCTCATTATTTTAATCTTAAAATGAAAAAAATATTTTTTTTCGAGAGCCTGATTGGTCATTATGGCTTGATTGTCAGGTTAATATCGCTGTGAATTGGGTTTTTTTTTTTCATGTTCTTGACAATGATTTATCTTCGTTGTTGCATTTTCAATTCTCAAGAAGCGCCTTCATGAACAGGGTTTTTTTGAGAATAAAGGGAGGAAAAGTCCAGGTTTAAAGAGCCCCTTGTAAGTCAGATAGGCTTCTTTGTTTTATCATTTTTTCTGCGTCTCTTCTCTTATGATCAGTGCTCCTCTTCCTCTTCAGTTGTCTCTCTAGTACACCGTTTGAGTTTGTTCTTTGTTTAACCGTCCATGTTGCATCACTGTATGTCAGAGACAGACATAATTCTTCTCCATGCAACTACCTGCAGTTTTTTTTGTTTGTTTTTTGTTTGTTTGTTTAGTCGTTGCAGAATACCTAATAGAGCTGCTAAGCCTGTTCCTGGCTTAGCAGGAAGTGGTAATTGTGAGCTGTTCACTGCTACACATGCATCTGAGCCCTTGGTCTTATTTGAATGAGTCTGGCATTAGTAAAACTAATTTGCATGATCAGATGAGGGGGAATGAACCAACTAAAAATAGATGTTGTTGTTAAACAGGCCTGTGGTCTTTGACACTTATGTTAGATGCATATGGTTAGAAGAGGCAGCCAAGCACAAAAATGCAAAATAAGTACATTAAATTTAATTTACAGTAAAGATGTGCAGCGGATTCTGTCCTTAGGATCATCTCAATTGGTGAGGGAAGCAAAACACGAACACCCATAGCCATGCAGATAACATCCTTTTATAAATCCCTTCAAATCCAGATGACACTCATGTTATTCAGTTACAAAAACCCCACTATGTTTAATCAGAATCTTAAGTGATGAACCGTTGTGCAGCTAAATCAGGTTTATGCTGGTATTCCAGTTGGAATTTACACTACATTTACATCTTAAACCATAGACATGTTAAAATTGATCTAACCCCAAATTTCACATGTTTCTAAAACCTACATGTTAAAATAGGAATGTCAAAACATTTGGTTTTCAATTATTCAGTTAATTCATTCAATCATTAATTTGAATTAATTCATTCATTCATTCATTCATTTCAATTATTATTAATTCAAGGCCTTCAAACATCTGACATCATAGTTCGATTTTACAGCTAAACAGAAAAGAGTGTTTTGAAGGTTAAAAATCACAACTGTTTTCCTTTTGTTATTTACAGAAAAGATTCATTTCTTTCATGGAATATGTGTGAAAAAAGTAAAAAGGGGATCATTTGCCTTGTTGTTGCTACTTATGCTCCAGCCTCAACTTAACTTTGTTCGAATCACAGAGTTTGTATTTTTAATATTATTACATGAGCTGACTATTCCTGTAAATATACTCGCTGACAAGAAGATTTTCTGAGGATGGAGAGGAGTGGAAGGTTGAAAGGCAGAAAAGCCAACATAGATTTCCATTCAATAGACAGACAGAAGAAAAGGACATATAGGGTTATTGTGCTCCACTACCTTTGAGCTTGATCTGCCTCTCGACCTTAATTCCCCTGAGAACAGAAAGCAAAGAGGTGTAAAGAAAGAACAGCCCTGAAGAGAGCTGATGAGTTGCAACAAAGTGGAAACAATTTCCATAAATATTTTCTTGCTTGGCAAAGGATGTACTGTAAACAGGTAGGGGTGAAAAGGAAAGGGTGTGTTTGTACTCCGAGGCAGCAATATGTTGCTTCCTGCTGGCGTTAATAGAACCCTGATAGGAAACACCAGGAATCTGAACACTGCTTTTACATTGCTTAGTCCTGACTCCTCATCCTGCCACTTCCCTTTGCATACAATGACAATGATCACGACTTCTGCCGCTTTATTTTGATTCACTTCACACTCCTTTTTTTGTTTCTTTCCCTCACAAAACAGGCATCTCTTCCAACTCAGTATATTTGTCCTCCTCTCCCCTTGCAGCTAAGGTTGATTCTTGTGTCTTTAATGTTAATCCATATCTTTTTTTTCTTTTCATATGAAAAACTGATAAAAAGATATTTTTCCAGCTGGTTTCTCACTCCTTTTTTTCCATCTACCAGTGAGAGAAACTCTAAAAGCTCCGGTCCCATTGACATCAGGGGAGCACCCTCATCCTGTTGTGTGTTATCAAGCAGCTCAGGAGATCAACAAACGCGATTTCATGGCACGAAGTGTAAAAGGCAGCATAAATGAGCAGCACAGGTTTCCCATCTCCTAAAATGATGCAAGACGACAACTTAATGGTTTTAGTGGCTGTAAAAATGATCAAGGCATTCTGAATGAAAGCATGGCCCTTCTTCTATCAGTGACATCCGTCTCCTGCTAATGGTGACATACAATGCCAGGTCTTTGAGTACCTTCATTTTTGAGATTGATTGAATGCACTGTAGCACTTAAATGGTTATCATAAGGTTATAGTTCACAATTATCGGGCTTCTCAATTTCAAAACAAGATGAGCTAATGACATAGCCTTGTCCTCTGTGTCAAGGACGTGTGAACTTTCTGCTTGAGAGTCCTCTCATTGTGTTTGACAGAGAATCTCCAGGGAGGTCATTTAACAGGGAAGAGAATATGTATTCTCTCCTGGAGCTGACCAGGATGGTATTTTCCTGCAAAAGCTTTCAGAGGCAAAGAATTCTTTAGCTATTTTTAGCTGTGAAATAGTTGTGATTATCTTGATTACCTGTTTTTGTTACACTTCTCTAAAAGGCTTCCATTACACACCTAAATAAGCAAAAGACTGAAAAATACAGCTAAATTCATAAAAAAAATTTCCAAGTACAAGAGTAAACAGTAATGCAAAATATAGAATGTGTAAAGTAACAGTTAAAGCACTAAAAACACATTATGACAGTCTGACAACCAAGTTGTAATTAACTACAATTGTGGTTAGCACTAGCATCAGTTAACACAGTAACACATCACCGTGTTTAAGCAGTGCACAAAGTTGCAAATTCATAGATAAATAGTTTTCAAAAAAAGGGAATAAAATAAATGTTACATACCACAAGAACACAAAGGCATCAAGGCAGTCAGTTATGAAACCAAACAGAACAGTTAAGGCCCCATGACTGTTACTAATATTCAGTATGAAGTCATGCGACTCTTATGTTTAAACTTTTTTATTTTACTTATAGGAATCCTGCATATGCACTCATCTTGAAACTAACATCTGCCTTTATCGTGAAGTAGCAGTTCCCCATCAACTGGTGGCACAATGTTCGTTAATCAGTGCCACTCTTTCACGACCCCTCAACAACTGTGTCAATGAGAACTTTGCTGTGTGTTTGTGTGAAGCTTAACTCCTGTGTGCAGAGATGACTGAGATGAGCCACCCTGAAGTGAAAGGCGTCTGAAGAGCTGTTAAAACTGTTTGACACCTCAGCTCAATCAGCCCGCTCCTGCTCTGAGTCTCAGTCTGAAGCACAACTCATTAAATAAAAGCTGCATCTGAAAAATGTCAAAAAGCTGGTGAGAAAGAAATCACAATATTATATTAGAATATTACAATTGTTTTATGCAGCTTTTCTCACATATGCAGTTAGGGCTGCACAAGTAATTAATTGTTGATCACAATCGAATTTTTTTTCTTTAAATACATTAATGCAGAAAAAAATAAAATCAAAGTCAATGCTGACTTTGTGTTCCACTACCGTTTGTTGACAGATTTAAATGTTACAGAATAACTATACAAGTTATATGAAGTTCTTATCAACTTGGCTAACTCTTACATTTCTTGAGGTTTAAGCAAAGTAGCAAGGTGACTTCAAACTGGAAAAGAATGCAAAGTAGTTACACCCTTAAAGTAGTTTTTCTTGATTAATCACACGTTTAAGGGCATGTTGAAATCCTGTGGAGTAAAGTGCAAATAACAAAAAATCTAGCTGGTCCCCCCCCCCCGCTGTCTCTGTACAACAGCTGGGCCTGTCCACTTCCTGTTTACACTACATTAACTTCATCACATGAACAGTCTGAGCTGTCAGCATGTTGTAACTGTTATCTGACATTTATTACTAACACCCTGTTTGAAACCAAAAAAAGCCAGCTAACATCCATGCACCCTACTGAACCCACTGTCTTTTTGCACGTATAAAACCCATGCATTGAAAACATCATAAGAAAAGCCTGTGCTAATATTATCAGTCCTCCAAATGTCAGTTCTAAGATAATTGCTCACAGAAGCTAATGCTAATCTCTGCTCTTCATCACTGACTCAGTCATCAGCTCTAATCTCCAGATTGCCTTTTTATAGGAGGCATGTCCTGCCACATTTGAGTTCATCAAAACGGAGGGAGGTCAGATGGAGTGTGGAGTGCATGTCAGGATGCCGGACTGTCAGTTGTGGCATTGTGACGGATGTCACACCGACTGCTCATGACAGGGTCTGAATGCCTGGCTGGTGGTGATAGCAGGCAGCACGCTGACATTCCTCTGGCAGTACCACCTGCCTGCCCACACACCGACTTGTCATACCAGCCCCCATCACAGCTTGAATAGATGGGTTGAAAGTGCGCCTGGGGTGCTATACAGTAAAAGCTGCTTGGTCAGAGAGCATAGGGCTGCATTGTCGTTGTGTAATACTGGTCTGACAGCGTTTTCCTGCTAGCGAGGCCTTCAGTCCTGTGACGGGGCCTCTTTCTGCTTCACAGCACTATAATCACAAACTGTGGATTGTCATGTCTGTCAAAGTAACTGTGGCTACTAATGGTGGTTAAATGCTAAAAAACACAAGTCAGGTCATTTTTTGTGACTCGCCCTGCACATCTCAAGTTTCATTACAGGCCTGAGGTCATTATCTTAAAATTAACATGTCAAACACCAGACTCTAAGGAAAAAATTGCACAAACTTCAGACACTGTCCAGAAATGTTGTTGTTTGATATTTGACCATTTTTAAAAAATAACCCTTTTAAACTACTGTGAACCCTAATATTTTATGTTTGGCATTGTAGATATGAAAAGCCCAATGGAATCATAAAGTAACCAAATAAGATACTGATGCATTTATAAGTTTATTTTAATTTTTTTCTTCACTCACTTACTGACTAATAAATTCTTGTTCTCAAGTGGTTGGGGCTATACTTTCCTTGTGTTAAGGGCTTGTGTTGCTCCTGTTCACTACAAACACAGTGGTGGTAATAATGTTTCAGTATTAGGTTTTGCTTAGTTTGTCTCTTTTAGTACTTGTGGATATTTTCAGTGTTTATTGCATGTGTCCTCCTCACCAGTGTTGTTGCTGACTAGCTTAGAGGAAGTCAGAAGAAGGGTTAGTTATACTTGTGGGTGGGCGATATATCGAATATACTCGATGCATAAATCTAATGAGATGTATGAAATGACTATAGCCTGACCATCGAGTACAAAATGTCATATAAATGTTTAAATCTTGTGAATACAGCCTGGTTTTAAATACCGTAATTTCTGGACTATAAGCCACTACTTTTGTGTTTGCCAAAGTAATTCTGATGCTGTTAAATTCAGACGATGAAGACAACTTTAGTGGTTTTGGTTGTTAATTTTAGTGGGTACGGCTTATATACAGGTGCGGCTTATAGTTAGTAAAGGTTTGCTAAAGTTAACTTGATTGTGATTTTCCCCTTTTGGCATGCAAATTTAAAAAACTCCAATAGAAAGGTCACCTTTAATCATCATACTGATGTCATTTTATGCATCAAAGAGTTGAATTTAACATTTATAAAATGATTTACAGGAGAAATCAAAAAGTCACGATATATATCGTGTATTGTGTATTGATGTAGCCTAGCCTAAAAATATGAAGATGCTGGTTTTAGTCCATATCATGCAGCCCTAGTTGTACTTAAAACTGAAAGGTGTCACAAACTATTCAAAAGTGTGATTTAGTGAAAATTGGCATTGAGCATCTGGTTATATTCATAGCCCTTTTTTTACCCTTTGTTCTTTAATACTTTCTATGTAGAAATTTTGTGGGAACTGGATTGTGACTACTTTTAATTTGAGGAAAAAAAAGGTTTATTTGTAAAACCTTTGTTTTTTAAGGATGGTGTACCCAACCTACTGATAATAAAGAAACATTTTAAATAATAATCCCTGCTCTCAGCATGTGTGTTCATGTGCTGCTGAGTTTCAGGCACAAATTATTTTTAGCCTCTTGTATATCAACAACATACGTTTTGTTTGTTTTTTGTCTGCTGGTTATTTGTTCACCTGACATTAGTCTTAACAAACGAGTGGATATGCAGGAATATCTGAAAAAAGAAGTTAAAATAGATGCTCTTCACATGCATACAGTACAAAGTTGCCATGCAGAGAAAACTTACTGATACTTTTAAATGTATATTTTTAGATATTAAGATCAGTTTTATATGAATCACATCATAGGTTTGATTGCATCAGTTTTCTCCCCCTGTAACCCTTTTCACCCAGTTTTTGTTGCCTGGTGGCTTTTGATGAGTTTTGTGTGATGTAGGTGAAAAAAGAGTTTAGTATTTGGCCTGAACGTATTTGTGGTGGTCTGACTGATATAGTGGCTTAGTCCAGGCTCTGTCTGAAATATCCCCCAGGACTCTCAGGGGGCCAGAGAGATTTGGCAACAACTGAGCCCTAGTTGCGGTGTGTGTGTGTGTGTGTGTGTGTGAGTGTTTGTTACTGTATTGCAGGGTTTTGTTTGGGGAAGCCCAGACTGAGATGGTGGAGCAGAACATGGTTTGAATTCTAAGCAAGGCAGATAGACGGGGGGATAGACGGAAGCTTTGGGTAGATAAAGACTTTGACAGTGCTAGATGCAGATTGACAGATAGAGAAGAATATAGTTAGCATTGTCATTATAAAATATATTAGCATGAGCAAGAGTATATAAGCTTTCATAATAGCTGCTTTCAAAAGACCAATACAAAAACATTAATCTAGTAAAGGAAAGGGCTGATAGCTGGATTTGCAGTAACAGCTTGCCAGATTTATTAAATATACAGAGAATTTTTGCTTGTTTTTTCCAGCAGTCCCTAATTGAAAAATGTAGCACCAGTAAAAAAAGAGAAGAACTGGATGAGTTGAGTGAACAAGTAGACGTGACATTAAGCTAACCACGAACTCAAATCCTTTAGTGAGGATTAATGTAGCAGTGACTTCATGTGGAAAACGCAAGACCAAAGCTCTGTGTCACACACAAACAGCCACTCTCTGTGTTGTGAATGTACAGTTGACACATCTGGTAAGTGTGTACTCTCCCATTGACCTCAAAATATCCTGAAATATCACGCCGTTAAGAATCCTCAGAAGAACCAGCTAATTTTGATGGGGCCTTCTTATTACAGTGCCTTCAATTATCCACACAAAATGAGAGTCTTCACACATCTGTTGTTCCACCAGTGAACACAGCCACGATGATTATGACTGCAAATGATGATTGTCAGCTGGAGCATCAGGACAGACCTTTGAGACAGATCTACAGCCCCTCTGCGAGGCTGCACAATGAGGATCGACACGTTGTCGGTGAAAAGCTTGTTTGAATCCCTGAAGTTGTTATGTTATTCATGAACCCGTTTGCTCCGTTTGTCAAAGGATGTGTGTGTGTGGGCTTCCTGCCAGTCTTAAGAGGAAACAGGGATCAGTAGAGCAATGCTGGAAAGAACATTTGAGTAAACCTAGTTTTGCCATTAAGGATAACCATAAAACTTGGATTTATACAAAACTCTGGCTTTTTGAATTGTTTTTTTTTTTTTTAAAGAATACCTTCTTTACGTTCTTGATCTCAAGGAAATATTATATTACCAAGTTTTATTTGTCCTTCCTGCTTGGCTTTCTTCTCAAAGAGGTTGCCTCTCAGGGTTACCACATTTAGAGAACCTCTCTAAATTTATCGGAGACTTCTTGCTGCCTTTCGAAATGTTATTTTATTACTCTCAGCCTCTATGTAGAAATTTGGATCGACCAAACAGTTTATTCAGTGTGCAGGAGTCATTTTTGAGGTTTGGGAGGCATTCATGTCTCTGTGGGTCACTGTGACTTATGGTTGTGCCATGTGGTTTGGATAACTTGTCAACACATATTTTAAGATAACTATTATTCCAGAATCATAATATTTATTGGTACATGCCTTCCTAAAAACATAGGAAAGCTGATAGGTAGATGCAAAAAAAGGAAAAAAAATGGAAAAAAAAGTGAGAATTGAAAGGTAAGAGCCAGGAAATGAAATGGAAAATGTTGCCAAGGGGAATTAAAAAAGACAAAGCATTTTGTGTGTGCAGGCGGTGTGGTGAGCTTAGGGTGTTTCTTATCCCCCTGTTTTTCTTTCTTTTTTTATATCACAGTCTCTCTCTTGGTCTCTAGGCACCAAACTCCATTACCCACCTATTACTTAAATTACAGCAGGTGAAAATGGTGAAGAATGACCTTTTTTTATACATTCATCACGGTCAAAGGGGGGGGTTCTTCTCTTTCCCTGGTTTTAAATGAGGTAGTCTTAGGATAGTCCGACAATTTGTGTGCTAAGTACTGTGTTTGTGTGATTTAAGTGGCTGAATCTGCAGCAGCTGGATGTGAAACCAGATGTGCTGCTCTACAGCACTGCGGAGGCAGCTCATTTGATCAGTCAGCTGCATTGAAAATAGCTGCTGTCCTCATTTTGAATGGCCTGTTAGAGGCTCATCTGGGTTTCTTAAATGGGCCAGCTCCAGTGTGAATCACATCCAGGACTCAGATTTTTGATTGAGAAACATCTTTGCTTTTGCTGCTTTGGTTGGTTGACTATAGCCTGATGTTTGAGGACCGTCATTAACTATAGAGTCAATACACAGTGTGTACAAATTTATTGCCTAACATACTAAACACCATACAAATGTTACCTTTAACATAGCAGTAGTTGTCAGTTATTTGCAGCACTAAAAGAACTATCGTAAGTGAGTATAAGGAACAACCCAAGGCTTAGTCAAATATGTACTACAAAAGGGAACAGATCGGTTTTGCCTCAGACCTTTTTTAGTCAACTCACTACTTTATTTTAATCACCTCGCTACTTTATTCATCAAATTCCAAGCTTTAAGGAGTATGATATTTCTTTTGCCATCATCTATGGCAAACACCCTGAAAAAAACAGATCCAATACCTGGTCCCTGGTTGTTCAGCACACATGTCTTCTTGAGCTTATTCATGACTGCTTGCTTGTTATCATGTCATCTACAAAACCCAGTCATCCTTCCAATCCACCTACTTCCATATTTTGTTTCTGTGGCACAGTTGATTGGTCTGATACCAGGATTTGCCTCATGAATAAAAATGGAAGCATTGTTAGTTCATGCTGCTTGAATGATACTTTTTGGGGGCTAAATTGCATTTATATTAAATTATTTTGCAAAGAAAAAAAATATTCACCTGTCGGACTGGGTATACCTTGAATTTCAATACTAGTGCCAATTATGATTGAACTGATAAATTCCCAACATTATTGCATAGGTATTTTATGCAAATATGTTATGTATGCTGAGAAACAACAAGAAATTGCAGCTTACAAATTCAAGAGATCAGTTAATGATAAGAGTATATTTGCAAGTTTTTTTTTTATTTCTAGTTCATATTTTGGTCACAGTTCTTAAAAGAAAAAAGAGTGTAAAATTTTCATGAAACCGAGGCAAAGTGCTTCTCACTTTAGCATTTTTATATTTGCATAAGCTTTGTATGAAACCTCAGGTTTCCTACCCAATTTTATGCAAACATTTTCCCTTCCAATATAGTTTATTTGTCTTAAAGTTAATACAAGTGGAACATAATATTGCTAATGGAGTATTTATTGAATTCTTTGTCAAGCAGCTCTGAATGTTACAGTAACATCCAGCAGACTAACAGTGAAGACGAACTGAAAGATCAGTTGCCTGCGGTTGCAGTGGAACTGGAGATAATGAGTGAGCACCACTCATGCTGTAAATCCTGTTATGTCACAGATTAGCAACATGCCTTCCTGTGGATGGAAAGGATGTAGAGAAAGAAAGAGTTCACCCAGTGACCACGAGGATTATAGCCCCTGTAAAAGCACATCCCATTGGTCTGATTAGGATTAGAGACTTGTAAAGCCAGGTTTGATTGGAGATGGTGTGGTCACATCTGGTTGGGACCAAAATGAGATTACAAGGCAGCAGCCTTTCCCATTGGTGCTGATAAAGATTACTCTTACTGAATATTGGAGAATCTATTGTTTGATTTATCTGGCAGAGCTGGGAATGTTCCATAGCTAGAGGCCAAGTCATGCTTTGTCAAGTTAGTTGATTTGATGAACATATGAATCCCCAGTCTGCCGATAATAACAACATTGTTGTCATTTTAAAGTAGTCTTCACTATATTACATTTAAAAAAACTTAGCATAGCCAACAGAAGCAGCACTCATTATGAAAGAAACCATTTTCAACCACTTGAAAAACAGAGGAAATGAACTAGACTGTAGCAACATCTGTCCAGCCCCAGCCCTCCATCTCCACATGTGCATGTAAACACACACACACCCACTTTCTTTTCCTCCCTTCTCTAAACTTTTTTTGTGTGTGTGTGTCTTGTTCCCATCATTTGCACAGCTCCCCCTGGCTGATGCATTGTAGTACTACAGACCCAAATGAACTTAAATCTCTCTGGAACAATAAGATGCTATACAGCTTTTTAACATTTTTTTTTTTAACCAACAAAATGCTTTACAGGGAACAAAAAAAACCCAATGGAATTTGAGTCATTTGCAGACAAACAAAAAACAACAAAATCAATTGGAGAAAAAAATTCTATGGTGAACTGAATACAGCCTTAAATAAAACTTCATATTAAGCCAATAGGGGATATTCATTGCTAGGTTGACTTTACATTTGTTAAAATTTGCAATATCATCAAATGTTGATGTACATGCCAGTCAGTGTTGGTTACAATAAAAAGGAAGAGACTTAGGTGAAATTGGTGCTTATGATTAGATCTATCAAACCATTAGAATACATGCGTGTGTTTGATCAAATCTTCATGAATAATATAAGTGCAAATATATCCTGCAGCTTCATAATATTGTTTTAAGATTGTGTCACCGGCCCTATTGTGGTTTCACACATGAGCTCCGTCTTGAATCTTGCCTCGATCTTCACAGAAAATATGACAGTGTCAAGCCTACTTATGATCCACAGTGGTGCATAATATATACTTTTGGCAAAAGCTGTTTATTAAATATTCAGCGGTCTTTTGTGCAGCGTTGTCTCCATTAATTGAACATCCTCGAAGCCTCTTTATTTGAATTGCAATTCAGCTGAATTAGAGAGGACCTCAGTGACACCCATTGAATGCCTGAGCCGCTCGCAGCTTTTTACTCCATTGTGTTCTGTTTGTGACGTTATTATCGCCATAGTTCTATGATTTGGAATAAAAATCGACCTGTCGTCTACGTTCATTTTTGAATATGACTTATTATATTAGTGTTTTCCCTTAGAAAGGCCAGTTACTCCTGGATGGTTTTGAAAGTTTTATTAAATGTGGTGCTGCAGTGAAAAGTTTTAATGCCAAAGCAAATTCCAAGTGCTAGTGATGATTATTGGATTACATTTTGGGGTGAACAGTGACAGGTTGTAGTCGATGTTGATTTAGTATTGAGTTATACAACTGTTTGTGCTGGTGAAGAAATGGGAACTACCTTCTTGAGGTATTCTCAAACCCACCTTGAGAGCTACATAAGAGCTGAACAACAACCCCAAAAAAACCCAGAGTACTGTTATTGTTTACAAACAGCAAAGTCCACCATGTACCTGAATCAGAAACTGTTCTCTGCAGCAGGAGAAACTGAACTGTTAGCAGAAAATAGAAACTGTAATGGAAGCCATCCAGTCAGTGAGTGTACTTTTCTGAAGAGCAAATCCCCACAAGTGAACATTTTTATTTATATGCTTCTTATTCTCTCAGCTCAGTAGCAACAAGCCTTATTCACAGCGATTCAAGCAAAAGACCTAAATTTGACAACAATAAACCTACGTACAGATGTAAATCTAGCAAGTAAAGCAACAGTTTCCACAGAACTGCAATTTGTATGATTTGGCACAGCCACAGTTTTATAGTTTCAGAATGCATCATGCATCAGGGCTACGCAAAACTTTGTAGCGTCATTCAAAGCTAATATCCTAAAAAGCTGAAGTCTTGAGCTCACCATGCAAACCTTGTGCCTGAAATGATTTCTATTTGCATTTGCATGGACAGTTAAAGTCCTGTGTTGCATTGAGTTCTTCAGTCCGAATGCAATGCATTAGAGCGTCTGTGAGCTGCGTTGCACCAATATAATATTATCTCAAGCGAACAGTAGCTAAGAGAAAGATGTCATAAATATAATACTCATGTGACATTGCTGGTCTTTTAGGTCACATTTCCGTGTTGTGATGCTAAAGGCTGGAGCATCTGTATATTTGCTGCAATATTCTTTTTACTTTCACGTAAGTGCCTGTCTTTGTCACATGTCTTTATCTCTTTTGTCTCTTTTCCTGTCTCTATCTTTTATTACATTTGCTTTTCCTAGATGTTTAATGACAGATGCACTCATCGCCGCAGCAATAGACATGTCAGGGTTGTTCGTATATTCATTTCCTCGTTACTGTATGAAATAATGCGAATGACTTCACCGCACGCACACAACTAGTTCGATGCCCAGCAGGAGAGGGCATGGTGGAGGGAGAGGCGGACAGTTTTTGACACATGGAATCTAAATTTTCAGGCTCAAGCACATGTGACTGATGTGTTATTTTTGTCTCCACAGATCACCAGAAGTTGGAGCGAGAGGCCAGAATCTGCCGCTTGCTCAAGCATCCCAACATTGGTAATTAGTACATCCATTATCCGTACTCTGTCTCTCTCTGTTCTCCCTCTTATGTTGGCAGCTACATTTAATGGGTATCCTTGTGTATATATATATATATATATATATATATATATATATATATATATATATATCTCAACAGTTTTCTAAAAATAAAACAGTGACCCAGAAAGTCGTG
>JAQNCA010000019.1:2002336-2024295 GCA_029783725.1 Acanthurus tractus | reverse complement strand
ACTCTGTCTCTCTCTGTTCTCCCTCTTATGTTGGCAGCTACATTTAATGTGTATCCTTGTGTATATATATATATATATATATATATATCTCCACATTTTTCAAAACATACAACAGTTACCCTGAAAGTAGTTTTTAGTAATACCAGTAAGTATTTATGCTGTACATCAATTAACTTTTGCATCTTTACTATTAATAGCAAGTAAAACAATGCATGTGGTAAACGATGGCCATTACGGTAAGTCTTACTTAACATGAACTGTACTTAGAAGTATGTAAGCTAGTTCTGTAGCAAGGCAATTAGCTGGCCGTGCTTATGATTGCAAAATCATACTCAAATCAAGTGAGTTGAGTTAGCTGAGGTGACACCCTCTTTTTTTCATCATTGATAAAATCAGTGGCCCAAACCTTGTTAATAGAGCTGTATGTGTCTCTTAAACATGGCATAATAGCATCTGAAGGATGACAAGGACATTTGCATAAATATGTTTTATGAAATCCACTGAGAAGTTTTAACAACACACAGTGAGAACTTGCAGAGTAAACACTTTATTGGTTGCGGCATTGAAATTGTCACAGAAGATTCTCATTATCCACATGCTTGCACACTTGCACATCCTCTCCGTCCTTGATCCATCTCCCATTAGAGAGCGATTGGCTGGTAGGAAGTAGTGCCGGTCTCATTACTATTCCATTCACACAGCATCCAGCTCTGGGAAAGCCCTCATTCCTTTGAGGTCGTTACAGTGCAAGATCTCTTAGATGTCAATCAGGAGACGAGCTAACAGGCATGTCAGTGAATCCCCACAGGAGGATCCTTCCCTTTTTTTTTAAAAAATCTTTTTATCTATCATCCCATTCTTTGATTTGTTTGTCACATATTTTTCAGCACTGAAATTGGAATGAGCTTTTTCCAGAGGCATCTTATTTCACATTTATACGGTCACACACAATTACAGTACAATGAGTCTCTCGCTCTTGGTTGGACTAATGGAGTCCTTTTTTTTCAAGGAAAAACATTAAAGTAGCAGCTGATGTGCTTCCTGCTGACCCAATAAGACACTGAATACAAACCAATCAATGGCTGTTATTAAAGCAAAGAATGAAGATCAATTGGAACTGAGCTCTCCATCCTACCTTTGAAGCTGCCTTAAGGTAGCCCCGAATGGTAATTAATTATGTTTATAAACCCAACGGGTCGTGGGTTAGGATTCAGTATCATTTTATTAAAAATTAAATGTTAATCTAGACATCAAATCTAAACCCTTCTGAATCTCTTTTCCATTGATGTCGAGCTTCTAACATTTTTAAGAGACCGCAGGTAAAAATCACCATGTTGAAATTTGAGTGGCAGCTAAATTATTGTTCACAACCTGCAGCTGAAAAGCAAAATGTGCAGCAGAGGATGTGACACATTGATTGAATGTGCCTTATGCATAATAGGTGTAGCCTACCAAGGTTTTGTTCATCTTATCTTTCATGAACTACTTGCATCAAACACTGGGGATTTAGATTAAAAAATGATTAATTTAGTAGAAATTTTTCACATGATTTGAAGAGAAGTGAACTGGCAGTTTTTTAGAGAGTTGCAATTTCTTTTACATACCTGACAGTCTCTTGTCAGGAACAGAGAGAACTTTTACTAGACGATAGCCAGGTTTTGTTTTGGGTTGTTAGCACAGTTAAATGGGAATAAATATTTTTAAGCTGCAGCTGGTAGGTGGTGTTTTTTCATTTCATAAATCACTGCTGGAGACAAATTACAAGCCTGCTGCCTAAGTGTTCTTTTCAGCTGTCGTATTGCAGTTTACTTATTAGATGATGACCAGAAAAAAATCTGCAACCGCCATGATAATTGATTATTAGTCATTTCTCAAGCAAAAATTCTAAAGCCTTTTAAAAAGCTGGTATCTCTGAGCTAATGTTACAGTAGGTGGCCTACTCCAGTCCATCATGTTACTCTAAGTTTCTTTTTTTTTCACACTCTTCTCTTCACACTCTGTCGTTTCATGTCTGTTAGGCAGGAAAGCTAATTGGCTCAGTGAAACCTGACCGCCGACAGAGTTCTTACTTCTGTGCCTTCATGCTCGTCTTGTTTAACAAAGTGAAAGAGACAGCCTTGCTCTCTGACATTCACGCTCATTCATAGATCCTGAGTGCTAAAAATAGAGCAGTAGGAATGACGTGCAGAGCACAATGTCTGCCGACAAATTCAAATGCGGAGGCGAGCTAGTGAGTTTGCATATGACAAACTTGATTTTATCAGTGTTGTCCCGCCAGAATGCTGTATGTTGCTAATGTTACTTTCACTGAATTCGCTGGAGCTTGTCAGAAATTGTAAATACAAGTTATGCTCACTACCACACGTACTGCATGTTACATTACTTTGTTACATTTCAGATGTTGATATGTTATTATTAATATAAATAGGTTATATTGGCATTTTCTGGAACTTTGACCAAAAGAAGACGCATAATTGGAAAGACTGGGTTGAGTTGACCTTGAAATGTGTAAAATGACAAACATAGTAAATCTGACTAACTTGAAACATCTTTGCTTATTATGGTGTAGATACATTTCAAAACAAAACAGGTAACTGTTATAAAAAAATGTTTTTTATTACTGCTGACATGTTTGAATGTGATTACAATTTAATAGCTGACACAAAAAGCTTGATTTATTCCTATGCCCAGTTACCAAAGTTGTATTGAGTGTGCTCTTCTTTTTAAATACAAATAGCTTAAATATTTCTATTCTAGCTTTATGTTCATTCCTGGAAATTGTCCTCTTTGCTTAGCAACAATGGATTCTGAAGGCTTTTAGCATTAATGAATACACATTATAAAAAAAAGGTGGTGAAACGGTAGTTTTTGACACCTTGTGTTTTCACAGTCCTTCATCAGTGATCTGCTTGATTATTCACTGTAATTTGCGTTGCATCAAAAATGAACTCGACACATCTGAAACAGCTCTGAGCAGAGAAAGCTAAAATTGACCAGTGGTGTGAAAAACTCAACTGTACTTCTCAGTGAGAGCAGACAACAGCCCGCTGGTGTTCTCTGCTCAGTTTGTGCTTAAATCAAAGTGCTCATAACTCGGTTGCCTAATGCTGCCAATGTGGCAGGTTGCCTGGTGCAGTGGAGTGTTTTGTATAATTAAATAACTTTGATTTTACTGTTTTTCTCTCTTCCCCCTTTTTGTTTCTTCCTCACAGTGCGACTCCATGACAGCATATCAGAGGAAGGATTCCACTATCTGGTCTTTGACTTGTAAGTACAGGATTATTATTTTTGCACATTAATAAGACACGTAATTAAGCGCCAAACACACAGCAACACACATTCACATCATGCTCAGGAGAGGTAAAATCTGACACCCACTAATCAGATGTCCTGTCACTGAGGCAGTATGGGAGATTAGATGTCATGTGTTCGCCTTCTTCTTGTTCCATCTGTCCAACCCCGTGCGCTCAGTCACCACACACCCTCACCCTCAGACACTGTGCAGAGCCATCACCTACAACTAAATGCATAGACCGCATCATACACACATGCACAAACACACGCTAAGACAAATGAGCTTGATTGCATAATGGAGGAGTATACTGTCATCAGTCCTGATATGTTCTCGTGAAATGTAAAATGTGAGCTATCTGCTTCATTCCCTGCAGGAGAAGCATCACACTGAAAATACAGTAACTTAAATATGAAACTAAGACATGTTGACATGACCATGACTTTGTTTTATATGTTCTTACAGTGAAAGTCCCTGAATGCAGCTCTAAAAGTCCTCCTTAGCTAAATTTTTGTCAAATTATTATCTTGTTTATCTGTGGTCCCTCGACATTCTCTGTTACATCTCTAATACCCAGTTTGTTGATAAAGCAATTGCTGTTACTTTCTAATTGTAACCCTGATATCTTTCTCTGTCTCCACATTTAATCTTCCTTCCTTTTTTTCAATAAACTTCTCATCCTTAACGGAACATCTCTTTCATTCCTCTCCTCTCCTGTGTAGTATCGGCTGTTGTTTACTGCCTAATCTGATAGTAGGAAAGGAAATTGCCTTAAAATTAATTCAAGCAATGCATTAAATTTGACTAATGGTTTAAAAAAATCTATTTGCTATGCTATTTTCTTGTCTTGTAGACAGTACTTGAATAAAAATCATTTCTTTAATTTCCCAAAATAGAAAACCTGTCTGGAAGGATGACAGGACATAACAGCACTGCGACTGAGAAATACAAATTGACTCTGATGAAAGATGGAGCTAATATATCATTAACCTCATACTTATTGAGCAGAGCGAAGTAAGGGATAATGCCTGATGCAGTGTCCATAATCAGGAATTAATGGACTGCCTGTCATATGGATGCCTCGGAGGAGCCCATTAATTCCTGATTATGGACATCTTAAAAGGCATTATCCTGCTTTTACCACGGTCACAGTCAGAAGAAAAAAGAATTAAAACCATTAGTTTATCTTGTCATGCATATTGCAATCAGCATTTTGAGTTTTTCGCACACGATAACTCAGTTTCCCTGCTAATGACTGGGGGCACAGCTAATACTTAGAGTGGAGAGATTATCATGACTTTCTGGACGTGTCTACCCACGATGCCTTGCAGCAAGACCCTCCCTGCTTCTACCTTTACTATGAACTGGATAGGCCTGAGATTAGAGCAACTCATCCATAGCAGCGTATATTTTTCTTTCAGGAGACAAGCTCTGCCACGACACAAAGCTACCTTACAAGGGTAGCTAGACCATCAGCCAGTTAGCTAGTCTCCCTCAGATACCTGTAGTACTTTCTAGTGCTGTTCAGAAAGCAACACTGACCTGCATGACCAGCATGTAAATAGGCAAGTTGAGCTTTTGCAGACGCCTGGAGCAGCTGTAAGAGTAAAGCCCCTAAGAATAGAGGCAGTTTTTGTTCACAAAGCATATCGAGTCTTAGTGTCCTTATTTTACAAAAGCGTTGTTCACTACTCCAGTAAATAGAACAGGAACACAGCTGACAAGTGCAAATATAAATTGACAGTATTTTTAATGACAATTTCTTCCAGCCATGTTATTGAACGAGTGAATATCAAGATTTACATGATGAAGATCCTATTTACTGTTGCTACCATGTCCGGCTCTAAAGCAGCCTACGTATGATCAGTGAGTTCAGAGGGGCACGTCACTTTTGACGCGTTTGTGCTTCAGTCGCCGTCCTGTGGTGTCATTGATCTACCCCCCAGTGTTAACTCTTTGTGTCCATTCTTGCTTTTCTTTTCTCTTTCTTTGGCTGCATCCCACTTATCAAACCTGTATCCAAATACACAGATTGAAAGAAGCTTTGAAGTTATTCATTGTTGTCGTTGTCGGTGTTAGCTTGTAACATTTATACACACATATGGTTTTTCTTATATTTTAACACGTGCATGTAATGTAAAGTAATCTGAGAAAAAGTGACATGTTTCACTTTCCCGCTTAGCTGAGCTACTTAACATGTTGACTGACATCTACAGCACATGAACTTGTCATTCTCTGAGGTCTAAACATTGATTCACAGCATGATGTAAACTGTAGCACTCCATTATTGCTGCACCTCTATTCTGTTAGAGATATTCCAATCTGTATTGCTCACTTGGAGAAGCACTCTGGCTTTCAGCCACTGCCTCATGGAAAGTCATGGAAACCTGTTCCAGCTGAATAAACAATGTCCATATGCTGTGTTACCATATCTGCTCAAAATATTATTGTAGAGATTTTCCCATTTAGCCATAACAGCACAATTCATTCTTTGGACCCAGCTGGCCTGAGCAAGAACATTTCTTGCAGATGACATTTGTTACTGGGCAACATAATCAAGCCTTTTCTCCTCTTTAAGTGCAAAAATAAACATGTGATTTTTACAGTGTGCCTCTTTTTCAGACATATGTTTTCTTTCCAACTTTCTCTTTCTCATCCTTTTTTTTGTCTGGCACGTCATTTCTTTGTCCTCCAGAGTTACCGGTGGTGAGTTGTTTGAGGATATTGTTGCCAGGGAGTACTACAGTGAAGCTGATGCCAGGTCAGTGTTGTACTGATATTTCTGAATTCACTGAATAAATGTGATGTGAAAACCATTCAGTCTTCTTTGGCGAAAAAAGGCATATTCAAGAAGATTGTGGTGATGTTTCATTTCCCACGTCAAAACCCACAACCGCCCCCCTTCTCTCCCTAAAACTAGTGTGTATTGCAAGATTAAACTCAAAGAAAGATGCTTTTGAAGTTTGCGCTTTCTTTGAATGTTTGGAGTTTGCAACTGAATCTCAGTAGATTAAAAGTTAGTTTCTCTTTTGCATCCTTATTCTTGTTTTTCTATACATCTACTTTATTTGACTTTTTCATCATATTCACATTCAGCTGCACAGAAGTCTTGTTAAGTTGCTGCTGTTTGAACACCCAGCATTCTCTAGTTGTGCTACATAATGAGAGCTTTCAAAAAACAAAATAACAGGGGACTTTGACTGTTAAGAGTTTATAAGAAATAAAATGTATTTATCACCCAATTAGAGGAGGTTTGCTGGTAGCTACTATTCAATAAAACGAGTCCGCTGGTACTGTGGGGTGAAGAGTACAAGCAGAAACAACCACAGAGATGTTGGATTAAGAGTTGCAGACAACAGGCTCTTACTGCTTCCCTCCAGCAGGTAAACAGCTTACTTTCCTGCGGTGCCATGTGAAGGAACAACATTCACAGCCAACTTAACAATTTACTCACGACAAGCTCTTCATCAATAAAACGCACAATTTTGCAGGAAGCTATTTTAATGGAAATGCACATCCCTGCTGTGATGAGTCAGACTGAGTTAAGTCAGTCAAATTTATGTGTCTTTTTTAAAAAAAAGGTCACCTCACCATGCTGTCTTTGATATGCCTTTTTTGCCCAACTTCTCTCTTTTTACATTTCTTTTTTCTATTTTTTCCCATTTTTACCATCTGACCTATTAAAAATCCACTCCAAAGAGAACCAGTTCTAATGTTTTTTTTTTACAGGTCAGTATTGTAAAAAAAAAAAAAGCAAGTTTATTTTCTATTGCATTTGCAAGATCATGTACAGGTTAATTTTAATTATTTTGAAGATTTTAATTTTTCCATTCAGTGGATTTAAGTTTAACATTATCGTTTATTGTTAAGAATCAAATCCTCGAATTCAAGGTCTGGATTCTGTTTTGATGTGGATTTTATTGATTTGTTAAAATGATTTTAAGGGTCACATCTGAAGGAGCTTTAAGGATGAAGAGAATATGCATGTGTCCTCTGTATTTTTCTCCACTTGTTAAATGACTTAAAGGAACATTTCAACATGTTGTCCTCACAAAAGTGATGTCATGTTTTTGCCTTAAGTAATGATGTAGTTAGCCTTGCCTAGCATAAAGGTATTAAGCAGGAGAAAGCTGCTAGCCTGCCTTGTTAAAAATGACAAACACACATACAATTAATGTGAAAGTTCACTGATTAACACATTTACTTCTTACTTAAACACAAACAGAAATGTAACACTGCATGCTGTTTTTCTATTTAAAGTTATATGTTGATAGTATTTTTGCCTGACAACAGTCTGGTGTTGCTCCAGTGTGCAGACTCTCAAAAATCTTGCACAGTGAGGTATCCAAGTACAGTTTTTGCCTGCAGTGTGACCTATTCCAAGTCTTGTGTTTGTGAACTGTTTGCAGCAGCCTGCATCACTGACACAGACATAGAAATGTTGGGTGGGAGGATTTACTGTTGTTTGTCAAGAAATATATTTAGCATCTACTACACGCCATAAGCAAGATATAATTTTTACATTGTGTTTATGTTGAGTAAATATACAAGATACACTGTGTAAATACAGCAGTTTTACAGGTGAAAGCAGTTGTATTCTTAAACTTTAGACCAAGTCAGGCTACCTTTAGTCTTTATGCTAAGCTACGCTAAACCCGTCCTGTTTGACATGATTGTCTTTTCTCACTGTTGAAAAGAAAGCAAATCATTGCATTTCCCAGAGTGTTGAACTATTCCTTTAAAACGTTTCCTTTGTCAGTCAAGTGTTGTTATTTCATGTGTTTGGTGTGTTCTGTCTGCCTCTTCTTTTTCCTTTTTTTCCTGAAATTTTTCCTGTTCTCCCTCTTCCTCTCCTTTTTTTGCTTCTGGCCTGGTCTCTCTCTCCTCCACAGCCACTGCATACAGCAGATTCTAGAAAGTGTAAATCACTGCCACATAAATGGCATAGTGCACAGGGACCTAAAGGTTAGTAAGTGACGACAGTAATAATAAAAAAGACACAGGCCTGCCCACCTGTGGCACCCTGCCTTGCTCCTCCACTGCCTGATCAAACGACCAATTAACCTTTCACTGAGCTCCGCCTCCTCCAAAACCACACCCCCTCCTCCACCAGTCACCCTCACACAGCGCCACCTAACAGAAGTGTTTACAGATCCACCTGCTGCAGGGCATTGTGGGCTGGTCGGCTGTTGAGGAGGCGGTGGGTCATGTATTGTTGGGGGGCTGGTAGATCTCATCATGGCCTGCCCCTCCTGTATGCCAGAGCACAAAGTGCATGTAGCATCTGTCCAGAACCATGCTCTGACACGGCCGCTGACAGGCTGACGGCTGAGAGAGGAGGAGCTGGAGAGGAGGGCGAGGGATGTTTGGGGCTTTTCCATACAATGACATCAGTGTCTGATCATTTCTGTACCAAATTTAAATTTAAGTTTTTGCAGCACTAAAGTTTTGGATTTGAGAAAAGCACCAAGTTCGTCATCTGACCACAAATGTGGCTCACTGCCAAAAGGATGTGGGTCTCTCTTATCTGAAGGGAAGAACATAATACCCACCTCCTCAACCAAAGTTGGGAATGTCACTAAAGTTAAAATTTTTCATGTATTGTACAGATTATCTCTGTAAGTATAGCTTAAAACAAGAAATGTTATTGTAAAACAGAATCATATCACTGTTAAATGAGCTCAAAACTGCAATGCATTCAAAATGCATTCAGTCCAACCTGCTGATCTTGATTTTCACCTGCTTACAATAGAATCAATCAGCCACTGACAATCAGTGTCAAGTTACTGTAACATTAGGAACTGAATTTCCAGGTTGTTCGAGCTTCTCAGTCAGTCAGTCAGTGTGAAGAACCCAGTTTTGTTTTGATTTGGACAGAGTCATTTCAATTTGCTTGTAGAACAAATTACACTACATTTAGTATTAACCGACTCAGTCTCGCAACTCTCTGAATGTGATGTTAACAGCATCAGAAAGTTTCCATATTTATATAACAGTAATGTCTTATTTGTTCTTTAAGGAGAAGCAAAATCTGAAAATTGCACTGCATTGTTTGCTTATCACTTCTGAACCAGGATCAGATTCAAACCACACCCTCCGTCAGCTCCTGCGTCTCCTCCTCAGTCTCTCAGTCTCAGCCTCCAGTTGGCTAGGAGCTAACACCACTTCTGTTTTGAGACCCAGGCAGAGAGTTGGCCATGTTGTTAGAAAAAAAGTAGATGATAAAATCACAGCTCTGTTTTTTTTTTTCCTTTTTTGGGGTCTGTCACAGCATACATTAGTTGGTGACCACAAACAAAAAAACAGAAGAGTGAACAAAAAGTAGCTTTTGAGTAAATGGTCTGTTTTTAGTGCCTGCATTTTGGCTGCTTAGTGGGGGGGTTCAGTTGCCACGTTGCTGCAGTCTCCAAGCTAACATGGCCAGCAGCTCCCTGAGTGTCAAAGCGAGCTCACAGCCACATACAGTGAGTAGTGGCTTGTCACTAACCCATGGCCCCCTGGTGTTTGCATGCAGTCATTGCATTCAGCAGATCCTAGAGGCTGTGCTCCACTGCCACCAGATGGGCGTGGTCCACCGCGACCTCAAGGTAAGTAGACTCAGCAATAAAACCAAAGAAGTAAAGATTCTTCTTTTCCTTTCTGTCCTCTGGCCTCACACTCCAATATGTCTCATTTGTCCTCTGTATTTGTTTCTCCATTTTCATCCTGTTTGATTGTTCTTTCGGCATTTACACTGATGTAAAGCTGTTCTCTCAGTTTTTGTCTCATGACAAATTACACCCTTACTTTCACGCTCTATGTGTAGATGTTTACATCTTCCAGGGTCATGTTCTGATAAAATATCTACTTCACACTTCCACTGTGCTGGCATAGCGCAGCCACCGAAGGGGAATGTGGAATCTGGCACCAGAAAATAAAAGTGAAAAAACAAAGCAAAGCGTTAATTAGCCTCAAAATAAGATTGGCAGCTCTCTACAAAGTCTGCAGCTATAAACAGCAGTGCATACTGTGCTTTGGCCTCATTAAAAGGCACATATGTCTGAATAACATCTACCAAGAGCTGTGAACTTGAGACATCAAATTATATAACCTATGCAGTGATCTAATTTAAAATGACTTTCTGTACAGCTTGTTTCTCGGGAAAAGTGGCAAAAAAAATCTAAGATTCTTTATTTAAAATCAGTCATTTGTTGTGCATCTGTATTTTATGTTTTGCTTTTTTGTTTTTTAAGGAAATAAATAACTAATTGAAAATACATTAATTAATAATAGGGCTGTAACGGTATACAGATTTTTATCGAACCGTTCGGTACGCGACTTTCGGTTCGGCACGACCCTGTACCGAATTATTTGGCGCAGCCGGCGGACATAATTGAGTCACCTGCTGGCGAAGTTATACAAAATGGCAAGTGAGCCTGACGAGCTAGAGGAAGCACCCGCAAACCTCAAGTCCCCCGTTTGGGAACACTTTAGTTTCACTATAAAATACGAAGATGGAAATAAGAGGGTGGACAAGTCAAACGCAGTGTGCCGACACTGCAGAACAGCGGTCCGGTATGTACTCGGAAACACGTCCAACATGCTAACACATCTAAAGCAACACCACCCGAGTTTGAACGTTACCGGCACTACTACAAAGCGCAGTTTGGTGCAAACTACTATATCGACGTCGTTTAAAAAGAAAAGGTTTCCCTGACCATTCTGCTCGCGCTAAAGAAATAACCAATGCCATTGAATGATTCGATGATGAAGAGTAAAATGAAAGGGTGAGCTCTCTCTTTCAGATGCTACTCCTAAAACTCAGTTTGTGTCACTTTAGATGTTGACGCATGTTTTGTTTACTTCACTTACTTTTATTTAAGTAAAATTGTTTGAATGCAGAATTTATATGTCTATTTTTCATGTAAAAGTGTAAAAAAAAAACAGCAGGATTTTATTTTTTAAATTTTATATATTTCTAAATATTTTTTCATTCAAACTGTGAAAAAAAGAGTGAACTGCTGTGGTTTTATGTTTTAATAAAGTTCATGATAAAGCGCAAGACATTTAAGTTTTCTGGGGGTTTTTTTCATGACTGTATCGAAAAAAAACGAATCGTGACTTGTGCACCGAGGTATGTACCGAACCCTGAATTTTGTGTACCGTTACACCCCTAATTAACAAATAGACACGATCATCTTACTGTTAATTTCATGATAATAACAGATTTAATAAGTATCTGTTGACTTAACAGATTAGTAGCAGATATTTTTTAGGAAGGCCCCACAAGTACAAATATTCAACAGATTTGACTGATATTGCTAGCTAGTGTCTATTGGATTGATACAGAGCAAAGCTCAAAGCAAATAAACATGCTGGCTAATGCTTTTGTTGCCAACTTGCCGCCACAGTGTATATATCAAGGATGCTAAAATCTGAGGCAGTCTGTATGAATAGCTGGCTCCGTAGCTCAGTAACTCAGTAAATTCACCCATTTGATGGAGCTTTTCCTAATTATTTAATTATTTGTGTCTTTTATTAACATTGCAAAAGAATGCAGGACTTCACATGACCTGTTGACATATTTATAAAAGCCATGATTTCATCTTGTTTGTAGTAATTAGAAGACTATTCAGTCATTCACAGCAACATGAAACGTTATTATCAGTTATTTCCTGTCACACACATCTTATGTGTGTGTTGGTAAGTGCCCACTGACTTACGTTACCACAGAATGTTCAAGTGCAGCTTTTAATGGGTGCGGATTTGATGCCCATGATCAAATTACACAATATCAGTTCAACACTAGACTGACCCAACAGACGTGGGGAGTGGTGAACAAAAACAAACACAGTTTGTCAAGCTGGAAGTCAGCCAACAAAGCGTCTGGCACGCCTCATTACATCATCTCAAAAACACTAAAAAAATAATTACAAGTGGAGAAGATGTAGAAATGAAGGAAGATGATAGCAGCAGTCTGAGGGTGTTAATGGATGTATGTAAGGAAGTTTGCTATTTAAAGTTTGAGATATGACATAGATCATTATTACTAGCTGAATTGGACCGTTAAGGTGCATTTAAGCTCATCATTAGTGGTATGTTTGGAAATAGGTAAACATTATGTTTATATACGTCTCATTTCCATCCCTAATGCTAAATTTTTTTCCCTATGGTTCGCTCCCAAAACTCTGATTTGCCAATCAAATGAACCAGGTGTGTCTGAGGTTTAGTTTATACCCACCAATAATAAACACGGATTTTGCATTTGCCAACAGCCCTCTCTCTGCACTCTGATTGGCTGTTGCCAGGCAGCTGTCACAGCTCACTGCAGAAACACAGAGGCAAAACAAATACAACAAAACAAATAAGCAAGCTGCGGAGCACACTCACCATGGAAAGCACTTTTTCCCACATGGTGTGTGTATTCATGTGATTTCATCCCATAAGATGATGATTTTCAGCTATACAAGGAATCAAAAACAAACAAGCCAACACACATACCTACACACAAATACGCACATACATAGCATTTAGCTATCCTTACAAAGTTTGTAAAAGCTTTACAGTTTCTATGAAGCGTTTAGACACGTTGGTTTATTACATGAAAGTATCTTAATTTTTTTCATAAAGTGACAGTAAAATTTCTGCTTTTCCTCTAGTACCATCAGGGGAAAAAAATGACTTTTTTCTGAAGAATGAATATTGATGAAGCAGATTTACATGTGTCATTTTTTATATCCTGCATTGTCATAACTTATCACATTAAGCACAATCCGCTGCCGGCAAACTAGTCAGAGACAGAATACAGCACAAGTTTATTGTCCTTCAGAGAGGAAAATTCGTCTGACAAAGAAACTAAATTAGCGCAAGGAAACTAAACATATAAATTTTAATTATCATGCTACTAGTGGCTAATGTAACCATGAGCCACGAGCCTCAAGCAGGGATGAGGAGCAGCCACCTCTCAGCTGTGTCTCCTAGACTGCATCAACGATAATCTTAGTCAGTAATTCTGCTCAGCACAACCGTAGCAACCAACTCAGCCGTATTGCTGTGATCTCTGCAGTGCTGCATCTGTCACCAGGTCATGCTGCTTTGCACTTTACAGTGTTATGCTACTGTAGCAGAGTTGGCAGCATGTACAGTCAAACTTCTGTAAATGGTTTCAAAATGTGGCAGCCGGTGTGATCTTCAACCAGCAGAAAATAGCTTGTGTCAGTCAATTTTTTATTCCTCTGCTTCCACATTCTCAACATTTACTGTCTCCTGTGGCTGCTTGTGTTAATTTCATGTCACTTTAGAGCAGCTTTCACTGCAGATGAACTATGACTAGTCTACCATCAGTGTGAATAAAAAGGTTAGAAATCTGGTCAGCAATCCATCTGTTTTAAAAAATCGTAAAAACCTGTCTATTTTTAGAGTAGCCTACACACTCCTCTAATATGTTCTTTCTCTATCTATTTGATGAGCTAAAAATGTGGAAACATTGCAACAAAACTCATAAAGGCATCCTCTTAATCCACTTGGTTTGACAGATTATAGAAATTCCCAAATAAATAGGTGAAGGAAAATAACAAATACCAAAGCTTCCATACAGGATTGAAGACTCATTGATTGTGTTGGTGAAAATGAAAGTGTGAACCATATGTTTAAGCCTTCACAGCCACCAAATCTCAACTAAACCGTGTTCCTGTGAGAAATTTTGGAGTGACAAGTTTAACTGCACCATGACGACCATCACTGAGCATCAAATGAGGGAACATGTTTTGAAAGAGTACTTTTCATTTATTTTGAGGCTTTCAGAACCCTTGACAAAAGGCTCTTAAGTTGTTCTGGAGCATCATTGTGATATAAATACAATGACACTTTTGTTTGAACTTCCCACCCATCTTTATTCTACTACTTTGTCTCATTCACATTGCACTTTTCTTATTTCTTTTTTATCTCTGAGTCTCATTCAAAAGTTAATCCCAGCATTGTATTGAATATCTTGAAAGATAGCTATGAAACAATTTGCATAGTAGTTTTAAAGCAGCGTTTTGGCACTAAATAGTGTATGCATTTGTTAGTAAGAAATGCTCCAGTCTGAAGCAGAGCCCTGAGCGTGGTTGGGCAGGCTAGTAATTCTATCTGCTTTATGGCTTGATATATTAGACAAAATCCAATTATAGCTATAACACACCGCTAGCAGGGAGAGAGCATAAATCCTGATCAGTCTGACATGAACTGTACACTGCGCATTGTTCTCACATGCAGAAACCCAGTCATGCATGTGAGCAAACATTTTTAAGATAAATGAACAGGGCAATATGCTGATATGACAGCTGCAGGAATGTGGCATGTTGATAACATGGCCTAGCCAGATACTGCACATTTCCATCACTGAAAAGCTTCCTGGGCATTTATGAGTATTCATTAGTGTGTGAGTTTGACTGTGTTTGCATGTGTGGAGCCGCTGTAACCATATCTCCAGGCCTGAGAGTCGCGCAAGCTAGTAATTAGAGGCTGTCTGAATGATTTACAGGTTTAGAGATTTGTAAAAACAAAAAAAAACAATGCTGCATCAGCTTAGTGAGACCCTCACTCCATATGTACCATCTGTGGGATTATGAAAGAGATTGCAAAGCACTTTATCAAACTCATGAGGAGCAGTCTTAAAGTCTCAATACTTGAAAGTCTTCAAAGCACCAGCACCAATTTACAACTAATGCTGTATTTTCTTAGCTTTAGCCATTGTGATTTCATCATTTATCATCAGTTATTATGTTATCATGCAAAATAGATGGTTTAAAACGGGGAAGGTGCTTTGTCACCTTTGCAGATGGGATACTACTTTCTGTTTTTCTATTTCAGGTACCTCTTTTAACACTGTCCTTTGTAGGATTTGTTGGTTAATGTTTGTGAACACAGCAAATTAGATCCTCCCCCTCACAATGAGCAAGAGTGAGAGAACAGTAGTGGTTAAATATGCCACAGAGAAAATTAAGAGAGAAGGCAGCCTTACCAAGAACAAAGCAGCAAAAAACTGAAAAATAAAAACACCTTTTTCAAATCGGTTCACTGTGATTACATTCTAAGGAATCACATTTAATTAGAAATGATGTTTAAAAAAATATGATAATTCAAGTGAATCATTACCAATAATTTAAAAACCAAAATCTCTCAGTTTTTATAAAATTCCACCATTACTTATAAGAATTGAAGAAATTGCAGAAAGAAGAAAGTGTCTCTTTAGATGCATGGATAAAAGATAAGGGATTAATTTTTAAATTTACATTTTGGTCCACACATTGTTTTTTGAAAAATCCTGCGTAGCATACCTTTCCAAAGAAACGGGACCCTGCGAAGCAAACCCAAACCATGTCATACTATGGTTGGGTTTTTCAGGTTTTTAGGTTGGGATTGAGGTTAGAGTACTCAGTTCCTGACTCTTACTCAGAACTGAGCCGTCTCTCCTTCAGTCAACCCCTTCCTACTGTCCAGGTCACGTGATGTTTTTTCAGGGTTGAGACAGCTTGGTTGCAGAGGGCTGGGGTAAACAAATGTTGGAGAATGTTTGCAATGACTGCATGATGCTTATGAATGCATTTTTACCCCAACTCCTCCCTCAACCTCTCTCTCTTTTCCCGTTTGCCTGTTTTTACCCCCCCCCCCAACCCTCAAACATTTGCCCAAAACAAAGGTTTGAGGAAGTGCACGATTCAGAATTCACACATTCTTTACTAACTGCTCGGAAACCTTGAAACATTAACATAGACTGATAGAAATCCTTTGGGCTGAGTGATATGTTTTGAAGACTGTATAAGCACAGTATAAGCCATAATTCATTCTGGTGTACAATATGTGTATACACTGTATGATGAGGGCTAAACAATGAAAGTATAAGAGCAAGAGTGGCAGCGTTTTTAGAATTATGGGTATTTTCAAGGACTCTTAAATACAGCAGGAGACACCCTGGACAGAAATGTCCAGCTCTTGCACTTTGTTTGGTCAGAAGAAAAATGTATTAAAATGAATTGAAAGATCCTCTGCTCTGAGAAACTCTTAAGTGCTTTGCCTCCTCAGTGTAGCTTTTAGAGAGAAAGGTCAAGGTTCAGAAAGCGTCTGTCTGTCACGTTTGAGAAAATGTTACATAATTGAAATGAATGATTGTAAGAGGGAAGACTGTTTAAGACTTTCAAAGCCAAAAAATACAATTTATATAAAAATAAACTGTTAAACGCAACTGCAGCATGTTTTACCTTCATGGGTTTGGAGGTATTTTAGAGAAAGTTGTTTTTTAAAGTTGTTTTTTTATACGTCAATAAAAAATAAAATATAGAAACAGTGTATGAGAGTCAGATTACAGTAGAACAAATGTATGTTAAGAAGCTCAGAATGAATTATGGCTTGCGTGCCCACTATTGTCAAGACAACTTGAGATAATAGTTTGAAGAGGAAAGCAACTGTCCTGATCAACAGCATCCACCCACTGTTGTCATTATTACCTTGAAATACATTTCACTCATTTTGAATCATTTCTAATTTGACTCCATCAAGTAAACTGCTTTGAAAATGTCAGTAAATGAATTATTCATCCTCTCCAAATCTTTCCTCAAGCACAACCCCCCTCGTCCTTTCACTGGGGTTTGGCGTGAGTCACAGTCCGCCTCTCTCACCACTCACCGTCTCCACCAGCCGGGCTTGTATGCCCAATTTGATCACAGCCCGCCAGCATCTCGTTGAGAGACATTCACCCGTGCTGCTGGCTGATGTTAACCACGGCCCCTGACTAAACCTGAATGTAATGGGGCTCCTCATGAGTCAGTCTTGACTTGCTGTGTGAGTGTGTTGAGTCTGTCGTGTGTAGAGGCTGGACCCTGACTCTGGCAAGCCCTCCTTCACTTGACATTTATCTGCTAGACTGGGCAGCTTAACAGTTGGCTTGTAGCTCAGCCATCAGTCCTAACTGCTCAACACTCAAACACACTGTATGACATCAGTACTTAATGTTACTACTCAGTGAGCTATAACAACCCATCCCGCAGTTCAAAAGCCTGTTAGCCGTCGTAAAAGAAATTAATAGAAAAATGTAAGGAAATCTTTCAGAATATGACCTCAGTCAAGCTAGTTTTTTTCCTAAAATGACATCACTGTCTTAGTGATAGAAACTAAAAGTTTTACCTTTCTCTCTTCACTCTAAGCCAGAGAATTTGCTCCTAGCAAGCAAGTTGAAGGGGGCTGCGGTTAAACTGGCAGATTTTGGCCTGGCTATTGAAGTGCAGGGAGACCAGCAGGCATGGTTCGGTGAGTACAAATGTCTTTAACTAGTTTTTCATCTGTGAGTCTGTGGTCATTTTTAGATTCATGTATCCAGCACCATTACACGTGTTAATGGCATTATATAGGTGTTGGCACATTGTGTTTAACTGCCTGAATTCACTCTACACTGTCTTTGATTGAACTCTGTATTGGTATTTAATATCTGTCTTTCAAATTCAGGATCTAAATCAGGTATTTTAGGGTCTTTATAAATGAATGTGACATGAGGCAGCAGTGGCTACAATACTATCAGCCATCACAGGAGCCACCTTTACATGTTAATGAACCCTTATTGCTTTAGCTTTGTCTTCATTCCCTGTCATTTTGATAAGGCTTTAAGCTAATTTACATAGAAGCAACATTTATGAATTGGTAGCTTTTATGTATATAAAATGGAAAAAAACACATGTTCAAATCTCTCTGAATGTGTGGTTCTTTTGACAGTGTAACACTTGTGAAATTTTTGGCTGCTTTTCTCAGGAAATGTTTTACCGAGCAAATTGAAGAAAGCAGAATGTTGAGTTATTTTGTCCTAGTTTTCCTTGAAATGGTTTTTGACTATTCCATTTATTCATCAAAGCCCTAACTACCTATCTAAAGGGACTAGGTGTGCTACTGCTCTCGGCTCTTAGATCAAGTTTGGATAAAATATATTTGAGACCTATTTCTCCTTCCTATTCCCTATAGATCAGGAAAATAATTGCTCTATTCCCCCGGCCCCGGCCTCCATCTGGAAACGGTTCACTCTGTGTTCCGATTTTACTACGAGTCGTACTACGCCTGATTGCCCAAAGGGTCTGCTGGTACTTTGAGGCTTTTTTTAAAGTAGGCTGTTACTGGTCACGAGCCAAACTACAAGCCCACAAAGGGATGTTTTCCTCTGAGTTTGTAAGCTTCAGCTCATAAACTTAACTTTATGAGACCACCGATCCTTAGGAGCTGTGAAAGGTTTTGCTTTTAGAACAGGAGCCTAACAAGCTTTTGATAGACTTTGACATACAGAAGGTTGTGATTTCAGTGTTAAGCTGAACAAATTAGAAATCTGTGATACAGTGAAAGCTTCATTTGAAAAAGATGCTATGTTTTGTATGTTGTGTTTTTGATTGTTTGGTGCTTATATATGAATGTGTTGCAGGTTTTGCTGGGACACCAGGGTACCTGTCTCCAGAGGTGCTGAGGAAAGATCCCTACGGCAAGCCGGTGGACATGTGGGCTTGTGGTAAGACTCTTGGCTAACTCAACTGTTGATTTGATTTTTTTAATTTAGGGAAACCCCGTGCAGCAGCTACTTTTTGTTTGTTTGTTGTTTGTTTGTTGCATAAATTGGTTGTTCATTTAGCCACCAATCCTAAATATTTAGTTGATATTTTTTATCCTGAATAACACAACTGTTCAGTTTACCAAATACTAAATATTTTGACAACTAACAAATCATGGCAATAAAAAACAGGCACAGTTTCTCTTTGAAAGCCTCCTTTGACATTTTATTGCTCCAAGTTCTTCCAGATTTTTGGCACTGCAGAGCGTAAGTTTGATATCAATTACACACTGCTCAGAAACAGCTGATGGAGGGATAAACTGTAGGTCAACCAGTCATTGTCTAAAACCATATACTGACATTTTCAAATTAATGATTAAATATTGGTTTATGAAATAACTAAAAGGTCCTTTCGCAAAACTTTGAAATTAGAAAGAGAGAGATTCACTCTAGAAAAGAAAGAATAGGCGTGTTTACCCAAAACTACTCCCTTAAAGCACCACAGTGTGTGCTGCTACTCGGGGACTCAGTTCAGCTATAAGTTAAACATTTGGAGAGTAATCATTTAAGAGCTTGTGGTTCTGATTAGGATCCTGACTTCAGAGTCAGTCAAAACTAAAGAATAACTAACACACAACTGCTGTTCAGAAAGACTGCGACCATCAAAACATAAGAACAGAATGTAGTTATTTGCAAACAACCTGTGCTTATAGATAGTAGTATTTATGACATGTCACCTAATAATGTCTTTAAAATAATCATGATTCACAAAGTGGTGAACCTCTCCCCCCAACCATGATACCATCACCTGTTGCCACAAAAACCTGTTTACCTGTGGACAGTTCTAAACAGGTGGGTTTTCAGCATTCCACAACTTACTCTTTCTGTTGTTGTTCATGTCCTTACTTTTTTTGAAATGAATTGCTGGCATCAAATTGAAAATATGCTTGTATTTAAATCAATTGAGTAGATGTGGTCACATGTTTATTGCCTCTGTACAGTTTTCAATGAAAAAGGAAAAATTTAAAAAAATTTAAACGTGTCCATCATACTACTTAATAGTAAATGCACAGTAGAAAATTGCCCAGATGAACAACTGAACAATTGCACACAACTGTATTGAACAACTTGTTTGTATGTTTACTTGAAATTTAGATTGCAAAGAGTTGTGACTAAGGGATGGAGTGAAAGCTGCTGACGGGGTGAAAATTAGTCCAAAGGCCGGTATATTAACTTAAAGTGTCTAAGGAGAGTTGAGAAGTTTGAAGGCCAGAGACACAAATTATTTCCTGCGGCGCTGTGTGAAGCAACTCAGTAAAATGAATGCACTTTGGCACTCGACCAGCACATCAGGAAGTGAGATGGAGATGTTCTCCAAGATGTACACTCACTTGTACAGCAATCCTCCAATCTGATAGGTTCTCTGTCTCTACAGAGTTTGGCTCCACTCCTACCACGTCACTGGCCTTGCACATCAGTTTGTTCGGTCTGCTGGCTTCTGCTAACTTTAATCTGCTACCCAGCTCAAAACAGCGAACGTGATAGAAAAGGCCACCACAGAGTCATTAAACGTCTTTAGAATTGTCAGGCAGATGTTAAGGACCTCAGTCTCCAGTTATTGTCAGTGTAAACTTGTACGATGTAAATGAAGTCCCCTGTAACGTCCAAACTGACCTTCTCAGTGGAAACATGGGTCACTGGTGCCTGGGCCCTCTTTAGATCGACACAGCTCTGTGCTTAAACTCCTCACCTTTGTCAATATATCCAATTAAAGCAGGGTCATTAGAGAACTTCTAAAGATAGCAGGACATTGTGGTATTTAAAGTGTGAGGTGTTGAGGGAGAACAGGAGGGGAAACAGGTCTGTCCACTGTTAGGCCTCAGAGTTGCTGACCATGCAGTCCACCACACACTGTTACAAGTGGACACACTGTGGAGCTCTTGTCTACTATTTTATAGGAGATGGAGGGGGGGCTCTTATACATCAGGGCGGGCTGGATGGTTATTGCATGTATTTTATCTGTGTTTTACACAACATTTTTACTTTGATGAAATTAGGGATGTATTATTTTAAAGTTATTGTTATTCAAGGTATTTTTTCTGGATTAGAATATTAATCACAAGCCCTAACTACACATTAATTGTGATTTACCACAAAAGAACGTCACATTATGCTTTTTTTCAACATTTGTACCATGAAATTAAATGCAAAACAAAGATACAAACTTTAGTGTAAGACGCCCTTTCATCCCAATCCTAAAATAAAATGTAGAGTAGATGTTTTTCCATTCCTTGAGGGTGCCCCACAACCTCAATTGAATGAAGGGTTGTGGCTTCCCTTGTGAACACTGGGGTCGTGTCCTATTTGGGAGAACTCTTGCAGTTTAAGCAACCTGATACACAAAAGACGATGGACCCACAAAGCAGTCGACAGACAGTTTTCAAGATATCACAGGTTTTATTACAGTCCGGGCTCAGTACACAGGTAAGCAGTCCGTAAGGCAAAGGTATCCAAATCAGTAGGCAGTCGGGAAAACAGAGGCAGAAACCGGTCGGTACACTCACAAGGAAGATCATAGAAGAAATAACGCTGGAACTCTTGCACATGGACAAAGAAGATCTGGCAGGGAGGTAAGGGAGACACGGACTATAAATACTCTCAGGGGCAGGTAACACAGGTGATACACGTTAGGGAGGGGAAGACAATCACAGAGGCGGGAAGGAGAACAAAGGGCGGAAGTAAAGGAGACTGAGACACAACAGAAACTAAGACTACCAAAATAAAACAGGAAATAAACTAACACAATAAAACAGACAGACTATGACACCTGAAGGGTTTATACTTTGGTTTTCATTTTACTCTTGGTCTCATGACTTAAATATTTCAAAAATGCGTGTGTGAATAACAGGATGCTGAGTTGTGTTGTAAAGAACTTTGAGTAATCTAAAGATTAGAAAAGTGCTTTGTGAATGCAGTCTGTTAGCCCAAATATATGTCATTTAATACAGTCCTGTGCTGTATGCGTGTGGTTGTGTGTGTTAGTGTGTTTTTGGTGTTGTGTGTGTGTGTGTGTGTGTGTGTGTGTGTGTGTGTGTGTGTGTGTGTGTGTGTGTGTGTGTGTGTGTGTGT